>CAKAOJ020003020.1:2500-30180 GCA_916701645.2 Sebastolobus alascanus | reverse complement strand
TGCTTTTGCTAGGCCCCAGGACTCTTTCTGATTTTAGAGCCTTCAGAATTCTTGCCTTTTCTTGCTCCCAGCCGGACTGTTTGCTGGCCATCTGCTCATTCAGGGCAGCATGTTCTGTGGCCAGCACGGCCAGGGCTTTTTGCAGGTCCTGCAACTGTTTGCTGGGAGCTTGAGCAGCAGCTTCAACCAGCTCATGTCCAAGTGACTGAAAGACACAAATGCAAAAGATAAGAATACAGTCCCATCCTAACTTTGGATACACACAAAAAGACAGTTGAATGTACTGTAGCCAACTACATCTGCTTTTAAAAAGCATCGTGAAGCTACTTTTTCTTTAAGTTATCTTATATTTCTAAAGAAGTTGTATTTGTCAAAAGTTTAGAAGATGAAAATATAGTTTGGTCTAGATCAGTGTAATACTGAAAAAAGTTTGTTTAAAGCTGTGGCTGGTTGAGAAAATCTTACCTTGTTTTCAGATTGGACGATTTGGGCCATTATAACCGAACAGATATCAAATAAGGAAGATATTTGCGGTTTATTCTATGACTTACTAATTTATTTGACATACTATACTATGACTTTATTTATTTGAAATACTATACTATGACTTTTATTTATTTATTTGACATACTATACTATGACTTTATTTATTTATTTGACATACTATACTATGACTTTTATTTATTTATTTGACATACTATACTATGACTTTATTTATTTGAAATACTATACTATGACTTTTATTTATTTATTTGACATACTATACTATGACTTTTATTTATTTATTTGACATACTATACTATG
This sequence comes from Sebastolobus alascanus, assembly GCA_916701645.2. Lineage (NCBI taxonomy): Eukaryota > Metazoa > Chordata > Actinopteri > Perciformes > Sebastidae > Sebastolobus > Sebastolobus alascanus. The sequence goes on along the minus strand of CAKAOJ020003020.1, from coordinate 29,376 downwards.
ACTTTATTTATTTATTTGACATACTATACTATGACTTTTATTTATTTATTTGACATACTATACTATGACTTTATTTATTTGAAATAATATACTATGACTTTTATTTATTTATTTGACATACTATACTATGACTTTTATTTATTTATTTGACATACTATACTATGACTTTATTTATTTGAAATACTATACTATGACTTTTATTTATTTATTTGACATACTATACTATGACTTTTATTTATTTATTTGACATACTATACTATGACTTACTAATTTATTTGACATACTATACTATGACTTTATTTATTTGAAATACTATACTATGACTTTTATTTATTTATTTGACATACTATACTATGACTTTTATTTATTTATTTGACATACTATACTATGACTTTTATTTATTTATTTGACATACTATACTATGACTTTATTTATTTATTTGACATACTATACTATGACTTTTATTTATTTATTTGACACACTATACTATGACTTTTATTTATTTATTTGACACACTATACTATGACTTTTATTTATTTATTTGACACACTATACTATGACTTTTATTTATTTACACTCAAACTAACCTTAGCAAGTTATCTTCATTTAGTTAGCTGTTAGCTAGTTAAAGTGGTCTTTAGCTAACTAGACATATTCATCTGGTTAGCTTTAGCTAACTTAGCCAGTTGGGCTGAACATTTCAAAAATATATATCAAGCTGTGATTTTTCTTACAAATATTGTGATTTAAATAGATTATTTTCTATAAATCAATCTCCTGTTTTTCTGCTGATTTGATGGTCTAACGTTACACAGTGTTAGAAAGTACATTTACTCAAGTACTAGATTTTAAGTACTTGAGTATTTTCCTTTCATGCCACTTTATACTTCTACTCCAGTACATTTCAGAGGGAGAAGTTGTACTTTTTATTCCATTTATCTGCATTTACGCTCTACATTTAACTGACAGCTTCAGTTAGTTACTTTACAAACATATGAAAATGCACAGCTGAAACGATTAGTCTATTAACTTATTAATCGATTGACTGAAATTAATTGGCAACTATTTTTGATTATGTCATTTTTTAAGCAAAATCATTTCATGTTTCAAGCTTCACAAATGTGACGATTTGCTGCTTTTCCTTTTTTTCGACATACTATACTATGACTTTTTTTTCGCAAAATATTTCGACATACTATTGTTGGACCTGACCATCCAAGATGGTGGCAAAGACATGAACTGCACTTCCCAGGATTCCTTTGGGTCACTCATTGAGTAGCTCCACCCATGGACTCAGTAACCATTTCCATTGGCTACTTTAACATGATGACTCATTCACAAGTACATGTGAATTTTACGCGGGATAAATAGGAAGGTCTCCTTCTTTTCTTCTCTTTGCTCTCTTTGCTCTCTTTGCTCTTTGGTCCTTGGCCTGTCAACACCCCTGCCCCGCAGGAGGTCAGCTGCAGCTCTTCTCACCTAAACTCTCCAGCCAGAGACTGCATGAAGAAGCAGCTCTTATCTGATCTATGTCTTGTTAGCAGACAGACATAGAAACACAAGGAACTTCTAAAGGCAGAAGACGCGAGTGCCTGCCTTTTGATAAACTAACTTCAACCAAGGAAGTTAGCACCAAGCCACCAAGCTGCAGAAACAGGACTGGACCAGTTTCCTTCCAGCTGCACAACTGGATCTCACACAGCAAGGACAACCACAACTTCGACACTGGAACCACAACCTTCTCCAGTCGGCTTTCTCCAATCCCTCCTTGGAATTACAACCCCTTTCTTCCATGTAGTGGTAACGTACTGGGCTTTACCTTAGCATTAGTAATTGCACACGGCTGAGCAAGACTGTTCAACTTAACTTCTGTAAATGTTCATGTATTGATTTGGTTTGATGTAATTCATTGAGTTTTACTGTTGTGATAGTGTTGTAGTCAGGATATTTGGTTAGCTGGCTTCGCCACATCTGATGTGTTTAGTTTATGCTCCACACAGACATAGGGTCTTGCATGCAAACTAACCATCTTTTCTAACCATCTGTATCATCTGACACACATTAAGATCACTTACATAAACTGTGAATTGGTTTTATACACAAACATACACCATTCAGATAACCCCAACCCCCACATCACACCTCTTTGTTCTCCCTGAGCCCATGTGCTCCAAAGGACAAAGAGGTCATGTGGTGACACCCTGGCGGCTATCTTTGATCCGGCCATCTTTGTAGTTTTACAGTGCTCGCCATTTTGTTTTGTAGGCCATGCAGACATCAAAGACAAGTAGCCATCTTGTCTTTGTCTCCCTCTCTCTCTCTCTCCCTCTCTCTCTCTCACACACACACACACACATGCTCACACACTGTGTTTGGTTTGTTTAGATTAGTTATTTAGTTAGATTAATATTGTGTTTTAACCTTTATTATCTTATAAATAAATATTTGTGGATCATACATGCTGGTCTGTTTAATGTTGTACAAGAGTGAATAATGCCAACCGCTGCTGTGTCAAGAACTCCAAAATCCTTCAACCTTTACTATCTATTGATATAGTGATTTTTGGTAATAGTTATTAATTTAATTATTAATCAGAGTTCTAAATTGATAGTTTAGTATATTTAATGAGACTTAGCTATGAGACTACATTAATTTGCTATCGTTTTCTCTTTGTTTCAAAGAGTGGTGCCCCGAGGATGATTTAATACACATTAAATCATATTATTCATTATAATTATTTTGATAATTATTATTTACTTTTGATAGCCATTTAATGTCTTTTGAGCTTATACCAATGTAATTTGGTGCCCTGTTATTATTAATATATATTGATAATTAAGTAATATTAATTTTATTAATATTGATAATTTTCTTTAATATTGTCTAATAACTAGACCAGCTCCTACCTGCGTTCCCCAACACTATTATATGACATTTTTTTGAAAAAAATTTCGACATACTGTACAATGACGTTTTTTTCTGGAAATTTTACGAAATACTGTACTATGACGTTTTTTTCATGAAATTTTACGACATACTATACTATGACTTTTTTCTCAAAAAATTTCGACATACTATACTATGACTTTTTTTCTTATGAAATTTTTCGACATACCTATGACCTTTTTTTTTTTTACTTTTTACTCAGATATTTTTCAGACTTCTTTTTTTTATACTTTTGTACTCGGACATTTTTTTAGACTTTTTTACTCAGACATTTTTCAGACTTTTTTTACTCGGACATTTTTACTCAGACATTTTTCAGACTTTTTCACTCAGACATTTTTCTGATATTTATCAGACTTCTTTTTTTCAGACTTTTTATACTCCGACATTTTTCACACTTTTTATATCCGGACATTTTTCAGACTTTTTTTATTCAGACATTTTCACACTTTTTTACTCGGACATTTTTCACACTTTTTTACTCGGACATTTTTCACACTTTTTTTACTCCGACATTTTTCATACTTCGTTTTTTCAGACTTTTATTACTCGGACATTTTTCGGACTTTTTATATCCGGACATTTTTCAGACATTTTTACTCAGACATTTTTCAGACTTTTTTACTCTGACTTCTTTTTTTTTTACTTTTTTACTCGGAGATTTTTCCAGACATTTTTACTCTGACATTTTTCAGACTTTTTTTCTGATATTTTCAGACTTCTTTTTTTCAGACTTTTGTTACTCGGACATTTTTCAGACTTTTTATATCAGGGCATTTTTCACAGTTTTTTTATTCAGACATTTTTCACACTTTTTTTACTCTGACTTTTTTCACACTTTTTTCCTCGGACTTCTTTTTTTTTTACTTTTCTACTCTGACATTTTTCACACTTTTTTTACTCGGACATTTTTACACTGACATTTTTCACACTTTTTCACTCAGATTTTTTTTACTCTGACTTTTTTCACACTTTTTCACTCTGACTTCTTTTTTTTTTACTTTGTTACTCAGACATTTTTTTAGACTTTTTTACTCAGACATTTTTCAGACTTTTTTTACTCGGACATTTTTACTCAGACATTTTTCTGATATTTATCAGACATCTTTTTTTCAGACTTTTTATACTTTTTACTCGGACATTTTTCAAATTTTTTTATTCAGACATTTTTCACACTTTTTTACTCGGACATTTTTCTGACTTCTGTTTTTATAGACTTTTTTACTGAGACATTTTTTCAGACTTCTTTATTTCATACTTTTTACTGGAACATTTTTCAGACTTCTTTTCTGAAATTTTTCAGACTTCTATTTTTCAGATTTTTTTTTACTCGAAATTTTTCAGACTTTTTTACTCTGACATTTCTCAGACTTCTTTTTTTATACTTTTTTACTCGGACATTTTTTTATACTTTTTTACTCAGACATTTTTCTGACTTTTTCACTCAGACATTTTTCAGACTTCTTTTTTTTTTACTTTTACACTGAGACATTTTTCAGACTTTTTTTACTCTGACTTTTTTCACACTTTGTTACTAGGACTTCATTTTTTTTTTACCTCTTTACTCGGACATTTTTCAGACTTCTATTTTTCAGACTTTTATTAATCGGACATTTTTTCAGACTTTTTTTACTCGGACATTTTTCAGACTTTTTTTACTCCGACATTTTTCATACTTCTTTTTTTTTTTACTTTTGTACTCGGACATTTTTCAGGCATTTTTCAGACTTTTATTACTTGGACATTTTTCAGATTTCTTTTTTTTTTACTTTTTTACTCAGACATTTTTCAGACTTCTTTTTTTTATGCTTTTGTGCTCGGACATTTTTTTAGACTTTTTTACTCAGACATTTTTCAGATTTTTTCATTCAGACATTTTTCAGACTTTTTTATTCTGACTTTTTTCAAACTTTATACTCGGACTTCTTTTTTTTTACTTTTTTACTATGACATTTTTCAGACTTTTTTTATTCTGACTTTTTTCAAACTTTATACTCGGACTTCTTTTTTTTTCACTTTTTTACTCTGACATTTTTCAGACTTTTTTTACTCTGACTTTTTTCACACTTTTTTACTCTGACTTCTTTTTATTTGACTTTTTTCCTCTGATATTTTTCAGACTTTTTTTACTCTGACTTTTTTCACACTTTTTTACTCTGACTTCTTTTTATTTGACTTTTTTCCTCCGACATTTTTCAGACTTTTTTTACTCTGACTTTTTTCACACTTTTTTACTCTGACATTTTTCACACTTTTTTACTCTCACTTTTTTAAGACATTTTTTACTCGGAGATTTTTCCAGACATTTTTCAGACTTTTTTACTCTGACTTCTTTTTTTTTTACTTTTTTACTCGGACATTTTTCAGACTTTTTTTACTCGGACATTTTTACTCAGATATTTCCCAGACTTCTTTTTTTTTTACTTTTTTTTTACTCAGACATTTTTCAGACTTTTTCATACAGACATTTTTCAGACTTTTTTTATTCAGACATTTTCACACTTTTTTACTCGGACATTTTTCACACTTTTTATATCCGGACATTTTTCACACTTTTTTTATTCAGACATTTTCACACTTTTTTACTCGGACATTTTTCACACTTTTTTACTCGGACATTTTTCACACTTTTTTTACTCCGACATTTTTCATACTTCGTTTTTTCAGACTTTTATAACTCGGACATTTTTCGGACTTTTTATATCCGGACATTTTTCAGACATTTTTACTCTGACTTCTTTTTTTTTTACTTTTTTACTCTGAGATTTTTCAGACTTTTTTTCTGATATTTTCAGACTTCTTTTTTTCAGACTTTTGTTACTCGGACATTTTTCAGACTTTTTATATCCGGGCATTTTTCACAGTTTTTTTATTCAGACATTTTTCACACTTTTTTTACTCTGACTTTTTTCACACTTTTTTACTCGGAATTTTTTTTTTTTTACTTTTCTACTCTGACATTTTTCACACTTTTTTTACTCGGACATTTTTACACTGACATTTTTCACACTTTTTCACTCATATTTTTTTTACTCTGACTTTTTTCACACTTTTTTACTCTGACTTCTTTTTTTTTTACTTTTTTACTCGGACATTTTTCAGACTTCTTTTTTTTTTTTTTTTTTTTCTCAGACATTTTTCAGACTTTTTCGCTCAGACTTTTTTCAGACTTTTTTTTTTTATACTTTTTTACTCGGACCTTTTTCAGACTTTTTTTACTAGGAGATTTTTCCAGACTTTTTCACTCAGACATTTTTCAGACTTCTTTTTTTTATACTTTTTTACTCGGACCTTTTTCAGACTTTTATTACTCGGACATTTTTCAGACATCTTTTTTTTTTACTGTTTCACTCAGACATTTTTCAGACTTTTTCACTCAGACATTTTCACATTTTTTACTCGGACTTCTTTCTTTTTGACCTTTTTACTCGGACATTTTTCAGACTTTTTATACTCGGAGATTTTTTTTTTTATACTTTTTTACTCGGACATTTTTCAGCCTTTTTTTACTCGGACATTTTTCAGAATTTTATTACTCGGACATTTTTCAGACATCTTTTTTTTTTACTTTTTCACTCAGACATTTTTCAGACTTTTTTACTCAGACATTTTCACATTTTGTACTCGGACTTCTTTTTTTTTTACTTTTTTACTCAGACATTTTTCAGAGTTTTTTTACTCGGAGATTTTCCAGACAATGTGTTCTTGTTGTGTTCTTCAGCAAGACGTTGCTGAAGAAAGCCGATGGTTTCATCCTTCTCCTTGCTCTTGGCTTTGACGTCAGTCAGCTGTTCCTTGCAAAAGGCTCTCTCAGACTGTAGAGCCTTCAGGATTTTAACATACTCCTGCTGCCAACCGGACTCCTGTGTGGCCATCTGCTCCTTCAGAGAAGCGATTTCGGTGGCCAGCGCACTGTTTGTGCTTTCAGAGTCCACCTGACTGCTGGGAGTTGACTGACTGTCCGCCTCCTTGGTCTTCCTCTGAGCTTCTTTTCTAAGGACTCTTTCTGATTTTAGAGCCTTCAGAATTCTTGCCTTTTCTTGCTCCCAGCCGGACTGTTTGCTGGCCATCTGCTCATTCAGGGCAGCATGTTCTGTGGCCAGCACGGCCAGGGCTTTTTGCAGGTCCTGCAACTGTTTGCTGGGAGCTTGAGCAGCAGCTTCAACCAGCTCATGTCCAAGTGACTGAAAGACACAAATGCAAAAGATAAGAATACAGTCCCATCCTAACTTTGGATACACACAAAAAGACAGTTGAATGTACTGTAGCCAACTACATCTGCTTTTAAAAAGCATCGTGAAGCTACTTTTTCTTTAAGTTATCTTATTAGGGCCCGAGCACTGACCGCAGGTCTGCGAAGGCCCTATTGTAATTGGTCCGTTTATTATTATTATTAGGGCCCGAGCACCGACGAAGTCGGGTCCGAGGACCCTATTGAAACTGAAGGAATTATTATTAGGGCCCGAGCACCGACAACGTCGGGCCAGCGAAGGCCCTATTGAAACTGTAGCGTTTATTATTATTATTCTTTTTCTTAAAATGAATCGCGTTTTTGAGGCCTTTGCCATGCTCAAAAAGTTGTTAAACTTGGCGTACTTATCAGAAGCGGTGAAAATTTTGATATTTTAAGGGTCTCAGATTCGGGTTTTGAAAAATGGCTCTCTAGCGCCCCCTAGAAAATTGGAAAACTTGATATCCGTTCTCCAGTTTTACCTACAAGTATGAAATTTGGCAGACAGATGTATCATGTGGAGACACACAAAAAAGCCTCTTGGAGGTATGCCCAAAATTCAACAGGAAGTCAGCCATTTTGAATATAATATGCGATTTTCGCCCATTTTTTGCGTTTTATAGGTCGCGTACTTTAACGAACTCCTCCTACAAATTTAATCCGATCAACTTGATATTTGGTCAGGACCATCTTAAGACCTTAAGGATGAAAAGTTATCAAAATGGTGAGTTTTCACTGAACGACCTGACCGTGGCGTGGCGGCCATTTTGGGCCATTCGCCATGAAACAGGAAGTTGTTGTAACTACACTGTACATAATCCGATCTGCCCCAAATTTCTCAGACATGATGAGGGTCCAGTCCTGAAGACATATACATGTCCATATTGACTCATGGCCCCGCCCCAATACGTTAGCCCCGCCCCCTTTCATAAGTCATGAACCGATTGTCGTAGAGTCTTGTGGGAGGTGTCATATCACTCAGCAGAGAGTGCCTGATAAGTTGGTGAAGGTTAACCCCGCCCCCTACACATAAGCCCCGCCCCCTTGACTAACTAATGAAGCGTTTGTCGTAGACTCTTGTGAGAGGTGTCATATCACTCAGCAGAAAGTTCCTGATAAGTTGGTGAAGGTTAATCCCGCCCCCTACACATAGGCCCCGCCCCCTTGACTAACTAATGAAGCGTTTGTCGTAGACACTTGTTGGAGGTGTCATATCACTCAGCAGAGAGTGCCTGATTAGTTGGTGAAGGTTAACCCCGCCCCCTACACATTAGCCCCGCCCCCTTGACTAACTAATGAAGCGTTTGTCGTAGACACTTGTTGGAGGTGTCATATCACTCAGCAGAAAGTTCCTGATAAGTTGGTGAAGGTTAATCCCGCCCCCTACACATAAGCTCCGCCCCCTTGACTAACTAATGAATCGTTTGTCGTAGGCTCTTGTGAGAGGTGTCATATCACTCAGCAGAGAGTGCCTGATTAGTTGGTGAAGGTTAACCCCGCCCCCTACACATAGGCCCCGCCCCCTTGACTAACTAATGAAGCGTTTGTCGTAGACACTTGTTGGAGGTGTCATATCACTCAGCAGAGAGTGCCTGATAAGTTGGTGAAGGTTAACCCTGCCCCCTACACATTAGCCCCGCCCCTTTTCATAACACCGTTTGTCGTAGAGTCTTGTGGCTGAAGTCGTTGCGCTCGTCAGATTTCCGGTTTCATTGTGCCCGGCCGCGTCAGTTGGCGTCCCGCCAGTACCCCCGACGTGCGGAGAGGTGCTCGGGCCCGTTCATCGCTGCTTGCAGCTTTAATTATTATTATTATTATTATTTTTATTTTTCACAAAACTTAATCGCCTTTTTGAGGCCTTTGCCATGCTCGAAAAGTTGTTAAACTTGGCACACTTATCAGACGCGGTGAAAAATTTGATATTTTAAGGGTCTCGGATTCGGGTGTTGCAAAATGGCTCGCTAGCGCCCCCTAGAAAACTGAAAAAATTGATATCCGTTCGGCGGTTTCACCTACATTTATGAAATTTGGCAGATAGATGTAACATGTGGAGACGCACAAAAAAGCCTCTTGGAGGCATGCCCAAATCTCAACAGGAAGTCAGCCATATTGGATTTTATATGCAATTTTGCCCATTTTTTGCGTTTTATAGGCCGTGTACTTTAACGCACTCCTCCTCCAGATTTCATCAGATCGACTTGAAATTTGGTCAGGACCATCTTAAGACCTTAAGGATGAAAAGTTATTCAATTGGTGAGTTTTCATTGAACAATCTGACCGTGGCGTGGCGGCGAAAAAGCGCCTTTCGCCAAAAAACAGGAAGTTGCTGTAACTTTGGCATACCTTTTCCAATCTGCTCTAAATGTCACATGTATGATAAGGGTCCTGGCCTGATGACATCCACATGCAAATTTTGACTCTCAGTCATAGCGCCACCTAGTGGTAACAGGAAATGTCATGTTGTACACGTTGATGTACATCTCCTCAGAAATTAATCACATCTTTACCAAATTAGGTGAGAAAAGCCTTAAGACCTTGATGATGCTTCCTTTCGAAAATTGTGAGTTTTCATCAAATGGCGGCACCGTGGTGATATGGCGAATTTCGATGAGTCGCCATGAAAAAACAAACCGCTGTAACTCAACTCCAGATGGTCAGATCTTATCCAAATTAATAACATTTGATGATCGTCCCGGCCTGAAGACATCTACAGTCTAATTTTCAATCATACTCATAGCGCCACCTAGTGGCAACAGGAAGTTACTGTCGCCATATTTTGGTGTACTACTGTTAGCAGGTTAACCAGATCCACCTCAAATTTGGTCACAGCAATGGTAAGACCTTCATGATGCCAGACAGCGAAGGTTTTGTATTTTCGTGAAATGCCGTTGCCGTGGCGACGTATTGTTCGCCATGAAACAGGAAGTTGCTTTTGAGGTGCTAGGATTGCTTAAAAACAAACGAAACTTGGCACACTCATTAACTGCGCTAAAATATGTTAACAGATATGGTTTTGGTGCTTGTGTGTGGCAAGGGGGCTCAATAGCGCCCCCTACAAAATTTCAACAAAGCAGCCCTCGCGGTACGTTTGACCTAGATGTTCGAGATTTGGTAGGCACATGTATCACCCGTAGACTTAACAAAAAGTCTCTTGGTGCCATGCTCTAAACCCAACAGGAAGTCGGTCATCTTGATTTTTGTGTGAATTTTTTCGTATATTTTTGGCTATTTCCAGGCTTTGTATTTTTACGAACTCCTCTTACAGACTTAACCCGATCAACTTCAGAGTTTATCAGTACAATCTGAAGACCTTTGTGATGAAAAGTTATTCAAATCGTGAGGTTTTTTGAAACGACGTTGACGTGGCGTGGCGGAGAATTTGCATGACTCGCCATTGAAAGACAAAATGTTGTAACTCGACTGTACTTTTTCCAATCTGCCCCAAACTTGAAATACCACATAGTAGTCCAGATCTGAGGACATCTACATGGCAATATTGACTCATAGTCATAGCGCCACCTACTGGCAACAGGAAGTCAGCGTTACGTGACAAACATCATCCGATTCACATGAAATTTACCATGTGTGATCTACGTCATTGTGCTCGTCAGAGTTCCGGTTTCATTGTGCCCGGCCGCGTCGGTTGGCGTCCCGCGCGTACCCCAGACGCGCGTAGAGGTGCTCGGGCCCGTTCATCGCTGCTTGCAGCTTTAATTATTATTATTATTCTTATTATTTTTAGGACAAAGTAATCGCAGTTTTGAGGGGCTAAACGTGCTCGGAAAATGAAAAAATTTTGCACATGTATCAGAACTGGTGAAAAATTTGATATTTTCTGGGTCTCTTGCTGGGATGTGACAAAATGGCTCGATAGCGCCCCCTACAAAATTGCTAACATTGAGCCCCTCGTTGTGGTTTCACCTAGAAGTATGAAATTTCACAGGTATATGCAACATGTTGAGACGTACAAAAAAGCCTCTTGGAGGTGTACCATAAACCCAACAGGAAGTCAGCCATATTTAATTGAATGTGTTATTTTAGGGTATTTTTTGCCATTTCCAGGCACTATACTTTAACGAACTAGTCCTAGAGTTGTAACCCGATCGACTTCAAATTTGGTCAGTACAGTCTTAAGACCTTTGTGATGAAAAGTTGTTCGAATCTTTCATTTTCATCGAACTATGTTGCCGTGGCGTGGCGGCAAAAAAGCGCCTTTCGCCAAAAAACAGGAAGTTGCTGTAACTTTGTCGTACATTAACCAATCTGCTCCAAATCTCTCATGCCTGATAAAGGTCCGTCCCTGATGACATCCACATGCAAATTTTGGCTCGCAGTCATAGCGCCACCTACTGGCAACAGGAAATGTCATGTTTTGCATGCTGATGTACTCTGCCTCACAAACTAATCAGATCCACCTCAAATTAGGTCAGGAAAGCCTTAAGACCTTGATGATGCTTCCTTGTGAAGATTGTGAGGTTTCGTCGAATGGCGGCGCCGTGGCGGCATGGCGAATTTCGATGACTCGCCATTACAAAACAAACCTCTGTAACTCGACTCCAGATGGCCAGATCTTTTCCAAATTTCTGACGTTTGTTGAGCGTCCCGACCTGAAGACATCTACAGGCACATTTTGAATCATACTCATAGCGCCACCTATTGGTAACAGGAAGTTACAGTCGCTCTATTTTGGCGTGCTACTCTTAGCAGGTTAACCAGATCCAACTCAAATTTGGTCAGCGTGGTGTTAAGAAGTTCTTGATGCCAGCCTGCAAAGCTTTTTAGCTTTCGTTGAGCGTACTTGCCGTGGCGACGCATCATTCACCATGAAACAGGAAGTTGTTTTTCAAGGGCTAGATATGCTTGTAAATGAACGAAACTCGGCACACTCATTAACGGTGCTAAAATGTGTTAACGGTTATGGTTTTTGTGCTTTGGTGTGGCAAGGGAGCTCGATAGCGCCCCCTACAAAATTTCAACGATGCAGCCCTCGCAGTACGTTTTACCTAGATGTTCGAGATTTGGTAGGCACATGTATCACCCGTAGACTTAACAAAAAGTCTCTTAGTGCCATGCTCTAAACCTAACAGGAAGTCGGCCATCTTGATTTTTGTGTGAATTTTTCGTATATTTTTGGCCATTTACAGGCTTTGTACTTTAACGAACTAGTCCTAGAGACTTAACCCGATCAACTTCAGATTTGGTCAGTACAATCTAAAGATCTTTGTGATGAAAAGTTGTTCAAATCGTGAGGTTTTTTGAAACGGCGTTGACGTGGCGTGGCGGAGAATTTACATGATTCGCCATTGAAAGACAAACTGTTGTAACTCGACTGTACTTGGTCAAATCTGCCCCAAACTTGATCTACTTCATAAGAGTTCAGGCCTGAAAACATCTACATGTTAATATTGACTCCTATTCATAGCGCCACCTATTGGAAACAGGAAGTCAGCGTTATGTGACAAACATAATCCGATTCACATGACATTTACAATGTGTGGTCTACACTTGATAATGAGCAACATAATGCATGTTTAGCGTGTGTTCTCTAGCGCCACATAGCGTACACAGGAAGTGGTGAAAAAATTGAAATGCGTCATTTCCTGTGCCGCTCAATCTACGCAGGAAATAGCGTCTAACTTGTGCGTGCAGTGTCCGATGGTCACTGAAATGTAGGGCTGCGTCGACCAGTGTCCCGCCAGTACCCCCGACGTGCGGGAAGGTGCGAGGGCCCGTTCATCGCTGCTTGCAGCTTTAATATTTCTAAAGTAGTTGTATTTGTCAAAAGTTTAGAAGATGAAAATATAGTTTGGTCTAGATCAGTGTAATACTGAAAAAAGTTTGTTTAAAGCTGTGGCTGGTTGAGAAAATCTTACCTTGTTTTCAGATTGGACGATTTGGGCCATTATAACCGAACAGATATCAAATAAGGAAGATATTTGTTGCGGTACGGGTATTACTGTATGTAGCTGTAATACTGATACGATACACAGTTTGCGTTTGTGCGTTGGAATAGTTCTCGCTCTGTTTCCACGAAGAGATGCGTCTCTCATAGAGATCAGATTGTAACTGAGTTAGAGTTGAGGATTCCACGGAGATGTAACATTCTGACATTCTCACTTCAAAGGCACTGGTGACACGTTTTGGAATGTGATGACATGTCAATGCTGACATCACATTCAAAATGTGATGACATCACATGTGATGACATCACATTTTGAAAGTGATGTCAGCACATTCTGAATATGATGTCATCCCATTCTGAATATGATGTCACCCTGCACAGTGTACACTTTTGGTCACATGACTTCTCCAGACTGAAAAACTGTCAAATAAAAGTGCTAAAAGCAGAACTGCCTACAGCCCAACATGACCTATGATATGAAGTTCACTTAGGCCCTTCTTAACAATGTTACAATATGAAATATTACACTTTATTTCCTATTCAAATCCAAACATTCTTATTAAACACAACAATACTTGTATTTTACAGTAAAGGCTTGGTCTTACAGCAGACGACCCTTGACACCACTCAACCAGTCTTTCATGTTACTTCCATCAGGGATCCAGAACCGGATCTAGACACTAAAATGGGAGAGGATGCGGTTTAAGATATTCAGAAAACAATCATCCATGAGGATGGCTTGCCTTGTTATAAGGTGCTATACAAATATTGTTCACGTCATTATTACTGAGGGTCGAGGAACCTTGACTGTGAGGTATTTAATTCATGATATTGGCCAAAGTGTTTCAGCAGCTAACCTTGTTGAGTCGAGATTTTACATTTGATTCATTAGAAAAAAACAAAAATAATGCGGTAAGCACATCTGTTCAGTTTCAAAATGCTGTATTATTGTCATGTCGTCTTACTCGGCATTTAGTCAAATACTGAATACGTTTGACAAAATCTGTTTCAAAACATCGTAAGTGATTTGTCACACTGTTAGGCAACGTCTTGCACTGAAAGAGGACCAGTTGAGGTCAGAGGTCAGATTCTCTCTGCCTGTCCTGTCCACCAACCAAAACCTGCTGAGCAGCAGTTCACAGCTTCACAGCAACAAAGTGCTGAAGCTTGGCGAGGAAATTGTCTGTACCGTGGGTGAACATATTTCCCGGGTACTGAACATCGGCTGATCCTCCAGCCTTGTTTTTATAGTTAATAATCAGATTTATGACCAGAGAAAGTCATTCATTAAATCCTTAAGAGAGCTTTATAATATCCTGAACGCACTCATTTTGATGTTAAACCTTATTTGTAGGCAGAACCTGGAGCTTACACACATGCGCTTGATGATACTGGCTTACAGTAGAGCCTGGTAGAGTGCATTAGCGCTCTACTGCACCCCGTGGTCTTTTCCATGTGGTGTTGCAAAATGTAATGAAATACCTCTGAGCAAAATGACATTGGCTTGTACAGAATCAGGATGTGCCTCTCCTACCTTGAGGCTCCTATGATTTCAGGTGATATTGTGCTTTTGGTGCATATTCTCAAACAAGAAGACAGTGGTGGATTTTTTGAAGAAACCAAATAATATAAAAGTTTATTTAGGAGGAGGATGCAAGAAAGGGATTCATGGTTATTTATTTAGCACTTTTTAAATCACATGACCACAAACCAGTTGACAACATATTTAAATTTGAATACTTTAAGGGAATAGCTCAAATGAATAGGCTAAATCATTCAGCTTTTCACCACCACTTCATTCCTGGGCCTAAGATGCTCGAAGACTTGAAACTTGAGTTGGCCTTGGCTTTTCTGATCCACTTTTGTTTGGACCAAAACCAGTATTGTACAACGTATTAAGTATACATTTTTCTATTGCGATAAGGAAGTCAGTTTAATTTTAAAGCCATGATTATTACCGGATGAGTGATCAAATTAAAACCATGGGTAATTACCATCAATAAAACTATAAAAAGAATTCATGTTTTCTGTTGATCTTTTCTTAGAGGACCCACAGTATACAGCATATTAGATCGCAACCAATGAATTGGCATACACCATAACTGCTTCCTGCTTGGTTCATTTCTGATCTGGGGCTTTTATTGCATATCATAAACCTGTTTGTCCTCATAAATCTTTGAAAAAACAATTTCTGGGTGATACATGTAAAATCTTGGTCTTTGTTGAAGTTAGTTTGAACCTATGGCCCACTGATGAAAGTATTGCAATATTTGCAGTATAGATAATAGAAAACTTTTTATTGTTGTTATTTATGTAGGAAACCGGCGTAGCCGGTGGAAAACCCGTACAGACACGGGGAGAATCACTCTGCCACCATGTCACCTTGGAGAGGAGGGAGAGTGGATGGATGTCTTTGCGTAGAATTAAACCGGATCACCCGGAGTAAACCCACACAGACACGGGGAAAATCACTCAACCACCATCTCACCTTGGAGAATGGATGGATGTCTTTGCGTAGAAGGAAACCGGATCACCCGGAATAAACCCATAAGTGAGGGGGTGTAAAGGGGTGGGACGGTGTTTGGTAGGAAGGGGGATGGGGATAGGGGAAGGGTGAGGAGGAGATAAGGGATGTTACTCCCCTCTCTTCTCCCTATCCTTCCTCTCCTTCTCTTGTCTTTCCAGTTCCTTCTTTTCTCTCTTCTCCTGTTGCTCCTCTGTCTTCTGTCTCTCCTGCTCCTTCTTCCTCTCCTTCTTCAGGATTTTTTCGACCAACTTCTTGTCCTTCTTCTTGTCCTTGTCCGTTTTCATAGCGAGCACCTGGAGGTCGATGCTTCGCTCGATAAGGAACTTGACGTCGTCCTCCGATTGGCTCAGTTTGTTGCGCCAATCCTCCTCGGTTTGTCTGCTCTGTTGTTGCAGCTCCTGCGCTTTCTTCAAGCTCTCGTCCTTTGCAGCCAACTGTACTTCCAGAGCGGTGAGTTTAATGCTCCACTCTGCCTCGCTCTGGATGAGAGCCTTCTTTTCCGTTGTTATTGCGGTGATCACCTGGTTCACCTCCATGACGAAGGCCTCCTGCACAGATTTGAGCTCTGCGACTGCCTCTTCCTGCCTCACAAGCCAACGATTTTCCCAGTCGGCGTTCACGGCCATCAGATTACTCTCGCTCACCTCTTGCCAAAGAGCGTTGTCCTGGTTGAGCTTGGCACTCCAGTGTTGTTCGACTGAGAGGCCGTTGTTGTGTTCTTCAGCAAGACGTTGCTGAAGAAAGCCGATGGTTTCATCCTTCTCCTTGCTCTTGGCTTTGACGTCAGTCAGCTGTTCCTTGCAAAAGGCTCTCTCAGACTGTAGAGCCTTCAGGATTTTAACATACTGTAGTATTGGAAATTGTACTTAGTACTGTAACTATCAATTTCCAGTCTAGTGCACCTTATACACAGGTAAGTGTCCAGGATAAACGGGACGAGAGGCTGGCAGTTCAAAGAATATATATAATTTATTTATACAATTTGCATTTTAAAAACATTCTAAAAAAAGGAAAGGCAACTTAGAGCTGCACAATGCAACCTTGAATAGGTACGGTGGACCGGGCACTGCACAATCACTTGATCTAGATAGCAAAATACCCAGGAATCTGTCAATGGCTACAGTAAACTTTAGGACCCAACCACACAGTTAAACACAAATATGATTCCTTAAGGGAAATGTCACTGCACACTCTCAAGAACCACAAATCGTATATATATATTCCACCCAGGAACTGATAGGTGGATGACACTGCAACCAACGTCAGGTTATGATTACACCAGAAGGGGTCTCTAAGCTTATCTGGAGCCTTATAACTTCCACCTGGTTCTGCTATGACTCTAAGATTTCACACGCCATCAGAATTATTGCACATATGCCCGTCAACGCTATTGCACTATTCCCAG
Organism: Sebastolobus alascanus; assembly: GCA_916701645.2. NCBI lineage: Eukaryota > Metazoa > Chordata > Actinopteri > Perciformes > Sebastidae > Sebastolobus > Sebastolobus alascanus. The sequence continues at coordinate 12,365 of CAKAOJ020003020.1, read as the reverse complement.
TAATAATAAAAATAATAATACTAAAAATAAACAAAGAAAACAAGAAAGAAAATAAAAAGGCCCGTTACTCTAAACAATGTGGGAAAAAACAGTGACAGTCAATACCACACATGAAGACAGTCCTATAAAAATAAACATACAATTAGACAACAATACATTAATTCATACACATTTTAAAAACCATGTTTTCATAATTATAAAACCAATATACCGTACCTTTAATTCATTAAGGTTACACTCGGACCCGCAGCGTGCTTACTGTTGGGACGACCAACACTAAAAGGGAAACAGGACATGCATTTAAACACCTCACAATTACATTATAGTGTGGCCGTTTAATAAATATCGAAGTGCACAATTTACAATAATAATCCCCGTTCACAAAAACGGCTGCAAGCAGATAGATGGAAGCACAATGACAGTCCGCCTATACGACAACCAGTCTTCCTTCAAACTCTGTATAAGGATAAATACATTTCAATCAGGAGAGACTTGTATGAATTGAAAATGATTTATTACAAAGTGCACAAAGATATGAATAGTTAAAAGTCTTTGGCGATTTAGACCCGACATGACATCGTAAGGGGGGAAGTGATGCCATAGTAGATTAGAAATATTCCCCCAAAGAAAAGGGAATAAATATAGATTTATTGCCTGTGATATAACAATGACTCAGACATTTTGCACACTTTTTACTTTGACTTTTTTCACACTTTTTTACTCTGACTTTTTTTTTTTTACTTTTTTTACTCAGACATTTTTCAGACTTTTTCACTCAGACATTTTTCAGACATTTTTTACTCGTACTTCTTTTTTTTTTTTACTTTTTTACTCGGACATTTTTCAGACTTTTTTTGCTCTGACTTTTTTCAGACTTTTTTTACTCGTACTTCTTTTTTTTTTACTTTTTTACTCGGACATTTTTACTCAGACATTTTTCAGACTTTTTTTATTCTGACTATTTTCACACTTTTTTACTCGTACTTCTTTTTTTTTTACTTTTTTACTCAGACATTTTTCAGACTTTTTCACTCAGACATTTTTCAGACTTTTTTTACTCTGACTATTTTCACACTTTTTCACTCTAGCTTCTTTTTTTTTTACTTTTTTACTCGGACATTTTTACTCAGACATTTTTCAGACTTTTTTTACTCTGACTTTTTTCAGACTTTTTTTACTCGTACTTCTTTTTTTTTGACTTTTTTACTCAGACATTTTTCACACTTTTTTACTCGGACATTTTTCAGAATTCTTTTTTTTTTACTTTTTTAATCAGACACTTTTCAGATTTTTTTTACTCAGAGATTTTTCCAGACATTTTTACTCAGACATTTTTCAGACTTTTTCACTCAGACATTTTTCAGACTTTTATTACTCGGACATTTTTCAGAATTCTTTTTTTTTTACTTTTTTAATCAGACACTTTTCAGATTTTTTTTACTCAGAGATTTTTCCAGACATTTTTACTCAGACATTTTTCAGACTTCTTTTTTTTATACTTTTGTACTCGGACATTTTTTTATACTTTTGTACTCGGACATTTTTCAGGCTTTTTCACTCAGACATTTTCCAGACTTTTATTACTCAGAGATTTTTCAAGACATTTTTACTCAGACATTTTTCAGACTTCTTTTTTTATGCTTTTGTACTCGGACATTTTTCACACTTTTTTACTCAGACATTTTTTTTAGATTTTTTTACTCAGACATTTTTCAGACTTTTTCACTCAGACATTTTTCAGACATTTTTACTCTGACATCTTTTTTTTTTACTTTTTTACTCTGATATTTTTCAGAATTTTTTTACTCTGACTTTTTCACACTTTTTTTACTTGTACTTCTTTTTTTTTTACTTTTTTACTCAGACATTTTTCAGACTTTTTCACTCATACATTTTTCACACTTTTTTTACTCGGAGATTTTTCCAGACATTTTACTCAAACATTTTTCAGGCATTTTTCAGACTATTATTACTCGGACATTTTTCAGACTTTTTTTTTTTACTTTTTCATTCAGACATTTTTCAAACTTTTTTACTCAGACATTTTTCAGACTTTTTTTACTCTGACTATTTTCACACTTTTTTACTCTTACTTCTTTTTTTTTTACTTTTTTACTCGGACATTTTTACTCAGCCATTTTTCAGACTTTTTTACTCTGACTTTTTTCAGACTTTTTTACTCTGACTTTTTTCAGACTTTTTTTACTCGGACATTTTTACTCAGATATTTTTCAGACATCTTTTTTTTTATACTTTTTTACTCTGACATTTTTCAGACTTTTTTTACTCTGACTTTTTTCAGACTTTTTTGACTGAGATTTTTCCAGACATTTTTACTCAGACGTTTTTTTAGACTTTTTTACTCAGACATTTTTCAGACTTTTTCACTCAGACATTTTTCAGACATTTTTACTCTGACATTTTTCAGACTTCTTTTTTTATGCTTTTGTACTCGGACATTTTTTTAGACTTTTTTACTCAGACATTTTTCAGACTTCTTTTTTTTTTATTTTTTACTCTGACTTTTTTCACACTTTTTTACTCGGACATTTTTCACACTTTTTTACTCGGACATTTTTTTTAGACTTTTTTACTCTGACTTTTTCACACTTTTTTTAGTCGGATATTTTTCCAGACATTTTCACTCAGACATTTTTCAGACTTTTTTTACTCTGACATCTTTTTTTTTAACTTTTTTACTCGGACATTTTTCAGACACTGATCCATCATGATCTCACTCATCACTCTGATCCATCATGATCTCACTCATCACTGTGATCCATCATGACCTCACTCATCACTCTGATCCATCATGATCTCACTCATCACTCTGATCCATCATGACCTCACTCATCACTCTGATCCATCATGATCTCACTCATCACTCTGATCCATCATGACCTCACTCATCACTCTGATCCATCATGATCTCACTCATCACTCTGATCCATCATGATCTCACTCATCACTCTGATCCATCATGATCTCACTCATCACTGTGATCCATCATGATCTCACTCATCACTCTGATCCATCATGATCTCACTCATCACTCTGATCCATCATGATCTCACTCATCACTCTGATCCATCATGATCTCACTCATCACTCTGATCCATCATGATCTCACTCATCACTCTGATCCATCATGATCTCACTCATCACTCTGATCCATCATGATCTCACTCATCACTCTGATCCATCATGATCTCACTCATCACTCTGATCCATCATGATCTCACTCATCACTCTGATCCATCATGATCTCACTCATCACTCTGATCCGTCATGATCTCACTCATCACACTGATCCATCATGATCTCACTCATCGGTGAGGATATTTGTTGCGGTACGGGTATTACTGTATGTAGCTGTAATACTGATACGATACACAGTTTGCGTTTGTGCGTTGGAATAGTTCTCGCTCTGTTTCCACGAAGAGATGCGTCTCTCATAGAGATCAGATTGTAACTGAGTTAGAGTTGAGGATTCCACGGAGATGTAACATTCTGACATTCTCACTTCAAAGGCACTGGTGACACGTTTTGGAATGTGATGACATGTCAATGCTGACATCACATTCAAAATGTGATGACATCACATGTGATGACATCACATTTTGAAAGTGATGTCAGCACATTCTGAATATGATGTCATCCCATTCTGAATATGATGTCACCCTGCACAGTGTACACTTTTGGTCACATGACTTCTCCAGACTGAAAAACTGTCAAATAAAAGTGCTAAAAGCAGAACTGCCTACAGCCCAACATGACCTATGATATGAAGTTCACTTAGGCCCTTCTTAACAATGTTACAATATGAAATATTACACTTTATTTCCTATTCAAATCCAAACATTCTTATTAAACACAACAATACTTGTATTTTACAGTAAAGGCTTGGTCTTACAGCAGACGACCCTTGACACCACTCAACCAGTCTTTCATGTTACTTCCATCAGGGATCCAGAACCGGATCTAGACACTAAAATGGGAGAGGATGCGGTTTAAGATATTCAGAAAACAATCATCCATGAGGATGGCTTGCCTTGTTATAAGGTGCTATACAAATATTGTTCACGTCATTATTACTGAGGGTCGAGGAACCTTGACTGTGAGGTATTTAATTCATGATATTGGCCAAAGTGTTTCAGCAGCTAACCTTGTTGAGTCGAGATTTTACATTTGATTCATTAGAAAAAAACAAAAATAATGCGGTAAGCACATCTGTTCAGTTTCAAAATGCTGTATTATTGTCATGTCGTCTTACTCGGCATTTAGTCAAATACTGAATACGTTTGACAAAATCTGTTTCAAAACATCGTAAGTGATTTGTCACACTGTTAGGCAACGTCTTGCACTGAAAGAGGACCAGTTGAGGTCAGAGGTCAGATTCTCTCTGCCTGTCCTGTCCACCAACCAAAACCTGCTGAGCAGCAGTTCACAGCTTCACAGCAACAAAGTGCTGAAGCTTGGCGAGGAAATTGTCTGTACCGTGGGTGAACATATTTCCCGGGTACTGAACATCGGCTGATCCTCCAGCCTTGTTTTTATAGTTAATAATCAGATTTATGACCAGAGAAAGTCATTCATTAAATCCTTAAGAGAGCTTTATAATATCCTGAACGCACTCATTTTGATGTTAAACCTTATTTGTAGGCAGAACCTGGAGCTTACACACATGCGCTTGATGATACTGGCTTACAGTAGAGCCTGGTAGAGTGCATTAGCGCTCTACTGCACCCCGTGGTCTTTTCCATGTGGTGTTGCAAAATGTAATGAAATACCTCTGAGCAAAATGACATTGGCTTGTACAGAATCAGGATGTGCCTCTCCTACCTTGAGGCTCCTATGATTTCAGGTGATATTGTGCTTTTGGTGCATATTCTCAAACAAGAAGACAGTGGTGGATTTTTTGAAGAAACCAAATAATATAAAAGTTTATTTAGGAGGAGGATGCAAGAAAGGGATTCATGGTTATTTATTTAGCACTTTTTAAATCACATGACCACAAACCAGTTGACAACATATTTAAATTTGAATACTTTAAGGGAATAGCTCAAATGAATAGGCTAAATCATTCAGCTTTTCACCACCACTTCATTCCTGGGCCTAAGATGCTCGAAGACTTGAAACTTGAGTTGGCCTTGGCTTTTCTGATCCACTTTTGTTTGGACCAAAACCAGTATTGTACAACGTATTAAGTATACATTTTTCTATTGCGATAAGGAAGTCAGTTTAATTTTAAAGCCATGATTATTACCGGATGAGTGATCAAATTAAAACCATGGGTAATTACCATCAATAAAACTATAAAAAGAATTCATGTTTTCTGTTGATCTTTTCTTAGAGGACCCACAGTATACAGCATATTAGATCGCAACCAATGAATTGGCATACACCATAACTGCTTCCTGCTTGGTTCATTTCTGATCTGGGGCTTTTATTGCATATCATAAACCTGTTTGTCCTCATAAATCTTTGAAAAAACAATTTCTGGGTGATACATGTAAAATCTTGGTCTTTGTTGAAGTTAGTTTGAACCTATGGCCCACTGATGAAAGTATTGCAATATTTGCAGTATAGATAATAGAAAACTTTTTATTGTTGTTATTTATGTAGGAAACCGGCGTAGCCGGTGGAAAACCCGTACAGACACGGGGAGAATCACTCTGCCACCATGTCACCTTGGAGAGGAGGGAGAGTGGATGGATGTCTTTGCGTAGAATTAAACCGGATCACCCGGAGTAAACCCACACAGACACGGGGAAAATCACTCAACCACCATCTCACCTTGGAGAATGGATGGATGTCTTTGCGTAGAAGGAAACCGGATCACCCGGAATAAACCCATAAGTGAGGGGGTGTAAAGGGGTGGGACGGTGTTTGGTAGGAAGGGGGATGGGGATAGGGGAAGGGTGAGGAGGAGATAAGGGATGTTACTCCCCTCTCTTCTCCCTATCCTTCCTCTCCTTCTCTTGTCTTTCCAGTTCCTTCTTTTCTCTCTTCTCCTGTTGCTCCTCTGTCTTCTGTCTCTCCTGCTCCTTCTTCCTCTCCTTCTTCAGGATTTTTTCGACCAACTTCTTGTCCTTCTTCTTGTCCTTGTCCGTTTTCATAGCGAGCACCTGGAGGTCGATGCTTCGCTCGATAAGGAACTTGACGTCGTCCTCCGATTGGCTCAGTTTGTTGCGCCAATCCTCCTCGGTTTGTCTGCTCTGTTGTTGCAGCTCCTGCGCTTTCTTCAAGCTCTCGTCCTTTGCAGCCAACTGTACTTCCAGAGCGGTGAGTTTAATGCTCCACTCTGCCTCGCTCTGGATGAGAGCCTTCTTTTCCGTTGTTATTGCGGTGATCACCTGGTTCACCTCCATGACGAAGGCCTCCTGCACAGATTTGAGCTCTGCGACTGCCTCTTCCTGCCTCACAAGCCAACGATTTTCCCAGTCGGCGTTCACGGCCATCAGATTACTCTCGCTCACCTCTTGCCAAAGAGCGTTGTCCTGGTTGAGCTTGGCACTCCAGTGTTGTTCGACTGAGAGGCCGTTGTTGTGTTCTTCAGCAAGACGTTGCTGAAGAAAGCCGATGGTTTCATCCTTCTCCTTGCTCTTGGCTTTGACGTCAGTCAGCTGTTCCTTGCAAAAGGCTCTCTCAGACTGTAGAGCCTTCAGGATTTTAACATACTGTAGTATTGGAAATTGTACTTAGTACTGTAACTATCAATTTCCAGTCTAGTGCACCTTATACACAGGTAAGTGTCCAGGATAAACGGGACGAGAGGCTGGCAGTTCAAAGAATATATATAATTTATTTATACAATTTGCATTTTAAAAACATTCTAAAAAAAGGAAAGGCAACTTAGAGCTGCACAATGCAACCTTGAATAGGTACGGTGGACCGGGCACTGCACAATCACTTGATCTAGATAGCAAAATACCCAGGAATCTGTCAATGGCTACAGTAAACTTTCGGACCCAACCACACAGTTAAACACAAATATGATTCCTTAAGGGAAATGTCACTGCACACTCTCAAGAACCACAAATCGTATATATATATTCCACCCAGGAACTGATAGGTGGATGACACTGCAACCAACGTCAGGTTATGATTACACCAGAAGGGGTCTCTAAGCTTATCTGGAGCCTTATAACTTCCACCTGGTTCTGCTATGACTCTAAGATTTCACACGCCATCAGAATTATTGCACATATGCCCGTCAACGCTATTGCACTATTCCCAGTAATAATAAAAATAATAATACTAAAAATAAACAAAGAAAACAAGAAAGAAAATAAAAAGGCCCGTTACTCTAAACAATGTGGGAAAAAACAGTGACAGTCAATACCACACATGAAGACAGTCCTATAAAAATAAACATACAATTAGACAACAATACATTAATTCATACACATTTTAAAAACCATGTTTTCATAATTATAAAACCAATATACCGTACCTTTAATTCATTAAGGTTACACTCGGACCCGCAGCGTGCTTACTGTTGGGACGACCAACACTAAAAGGGAAACAGGACATGCATTTAAACACCTCACAATTACATTATAGTGTGGCCGTTTAATAAATATCGAAGTGCACAATTTACAATAATAATCCCCGTTCACAAAAACGGCTGCAAGCAGATAGATGGAAGCACAATGACAGTCCGCCTATACGACAACCAGTCTTCCTTCAAACTCTGTATAAGGATAAATACATTTCAATCAGGAGAGACTTGTATGAATTGAAAATGATTTATTACAAAGTGCACAAAGATATGAATAGTTAAAAGTCTTTGGCGATTTAGACCCGACATGACATCGTAAGGGGGGAAGTGATGCCATAGTAGATTAGAAATATTCCCCCAAAGAAAAGGGAATAAATATAGATTTATTGCCTGTGATATAACAATGACTCAGACATTTTGCACACTTTTTACTTTGACTTTTTTCACACTTTTTTACTCTGACTTTTTTTTTTTTACTTTTTTTACTCAGACATTTTTCAGACTTTTTCACTCAGACATTTTTCAGACATTTTTTACTCGTACTTCTTTTTTTTTTTTACTTTTTTACTCGGACATTTTTCAGACTTTTTTTGCTCTGACTTTTTTCAGACTTTTTTTACTCGTACTTCTTTTTTTTTTACTTTTTTACTCGGACATTTTTACTCAGACATTTTTCAGACTTTTTTTATTCTGACTATTTTCACACTTTTTTACTCGTACTTCTTTTTTTTTTACTTTTTTACTCAGACATTTTTCAGACTTTTTCACTCAGACATTTTTCAGACTTTTTTTACTCTGACTATTTTCACACTTTTTCACTCTAGCTTCTTTTTTTTTTACTTTTTTACTCGGACATTTTTACTCAGACATTTTTCAGACTTTTTTTACTCTGACTTTTTTCAGACTTTTTTTAATCGTACTTCTTTTTTTTTGACTTTTTTACTCAGACATTTTTCACACTTTTTTACTCGGACATTTTTCAGACTTCTTTTTTTTTTACAGATTTTTTTTACTCAGAGATTTTTACTGACATTTTTACTCAGACATTTTTCAGACTTCTTTTTTTTATACTTTTGTACTCGGACATTTTTTTATACTTTTGTACTCGGACATTTTTCAGGCTTTTTCACTCAGACATTTTCCAGACTTTTATTACTCAGAGATTTTTCAAGACATTTTTACTCAGACATTTTTCAGACTTCTTTTTTTATGCTTTTGTACTCGGACATTTTTCACACTTTTTTACTCAGACATTTTTTTTAGATTTTTTTACTCAGACATTTTTCAGACTTTTTCACTCAGACATTTTTCAGACATTTTTACTCTGACATCTTTTTTTTTTACTTTTTTACTCTGATATTTTTCAGAATTTTTTTACTCTGACTTTTTCACACTTTTTTTACTTGTACTTCTTTTTTTTTTACTTTTTTACTCAGACATTTTTCAGACTTTTTCACTCATACATTTTTCACACTTTTTTTACTCGGAGATTTTTCCAGACATTTTACTCAAACATTTTTCAGGCATTTTTCAGACTATTATTACTCGGACATTTTTCAGACTTTTTTTTTTTACTTTTTCATTCAGACATTTTTCAAACTTTTTTACTCAGACATTTTTCAGACTTTTTTTACTCTGACTATTTTCACACTTTTTTACTCTTACTTCTTTTTTTTTTACTTTTTTACTCGGACATTTTTACTCAGCCATTTTTCAGACTTTTTTACTCTGACTTTTTTCAGACTTTTTTACTCTGACTTTTTTCAGACTTTTTTTACTCGGACATTTTTACTCAGATATTTTTCAGACATCTTTTTTTTTATACTTTTTTACTCTGACATTTTTCAGACTTTTTTTACTCTGACTTTTTTCAGACTTTTTTGACTGAGATTTTTCCAGACATTTTTACTCAGACGTTTTTTTAGACTTTTTTACTCAGACATTTTTCAGACTTTTTCACTCAGACATTTTTCAGACATTTTTACTCTGACATTTTTCAGACTTCTTTTTTTATGCTTTTGTACTCGGACATTTTTTTAGACTTTTTTACTCAGACATTTTTCAGACTTCTTTTTTTTTTATTTTTTACTCTGACTTTTTTCACACTTTTTTACTCGGACATTTTTCACACTTTTTTACTCGGACATTTTTTTTAGACTTTTTTACTCTGACTTTTTCACACTTTTTTTAGTCGGATATTTTTCCAGACATTTTCACTCAGACATTTTTCAGACTTTTTTTACTCTGACATCTTTTTTTTTAACTTTTTTACTCGGACATTTTTCAGACACTGATCCATCATGATCTCACTCATCACTCTGATCCATCATGATCTCACTCATCACTGTGATCCATCATGAT
>CAKAOJ020003016.1:0-23367 GCA_916701645.2 Sebastolobus alascanus | reverse complement strand
CAGGCAGATTATACTGCAAAACACCATAAGGCACACAATACACTGCAACCGGAAAATCGACCCACTTCCACACACCTTAAGGCAGTTCAGGTAGCCGAAATGCCACAGTGCCGTACCCATACACCCTTTCTACTCCCCCCCCACAGCTCTGTCCCCTACACACGGGCTAACATGATATAACATACAGTGAAAAGAACATACAGTGAACAGATACAAATAAAAATTTACAAATGTTATCACTACAATTTAAATTGTCACTCTAAATTGTTACTCAACTAACGGAGCCGATGAGACCCCCCCCCGGGGTCTAAGCAGGAGGCGCCGTCCAATGCCCGGGGAAGCAGACTGCGGGACGGAGCCTTCTGTAGCGCTCGGCGGCGGGCCGAATGCTATGCTTGGCCGGGAAGCGGTGACGGCTGGCTCACCCTCTACGATGGTCCCCACCTGGCTACCTACAGGAGACCGCTGGCCTCCCCTCCTAGCACTGGAACGCTCACCTGTCTGTCTATCTTCACCGCCGGCAACCCTAAACGGCTGCGAACGGCACCCACCCCCCACTAGGATGAGCACAAAGCCGAAATCTTGGGCTGGCTGCTGCCACGCAACGTACACCCAGTTACCGCTCCCCAGAGTCCTGAATCAGTGCTCGGCTCTCTCTCTTTATCAGTTCAGAGTCCCAGGCAGCGCCTATAATTACCCACAGGTGCGCTCAATCACCGCGCCGTCCACACTGATTGAGCGCTCCCCCTGCCAGAACCAAACCACTCCCACATTCCACTACAATATCAAGTATTCAATAAGCAATAGTCCAGAAACCACTAGAAACCACTGTAATGTCAGAAGAGCTACTTTGCAAATGAAATGGTGGAAAGAAATAAAAGCAAAAACAGAGACAGGACGCTGAAGCGAGCAGGAAAGACCAGAAAGATGTAGAAACACCAACAGTCTCTTCCCGACTGCAGTTGGCCTCATCAACAAGTCTTAGGACACCAAACACGTCGCTCGCGAGCGACCAGTAGCTCGCGACCCGTTTCTGAGTCGCTCGCCAAAGGTTCAAAGAATATGTAATAGTGATGTCTTGGTCGCGGCCGAGCCGTTTTTTTTCTGTAAATTGATACAAGGCAGAATTATAGGACGATCTTCTCTGTGCCACGAGCACACCATGCATGCACTGACTGTGACTGAATGTTGTGTTAATGACGTGCGTGCGGTGCCAGTGATGATAGACAAGGATCATACGATCAAGCAGGGAGGGGGGGCGGGGCGCGCTGACGGTCTACAGGTACAGCGCAGGTGGGAGAGGAGGAGAGAAAGAGAGAGAGGAGTTTGGTGCGGTGCGCTAATAGCTGCCTGGCTCATATGTCATGTGAGATGAGCAGAGCTCGAAATTGGCCGGTACGTAGCGGTACGCAGTATTTTAATCATTTTACTCCTTGGCGTACCGTGACTTTTTCATGCGTAGCTGAGCTTCTCACAAGCTGCCGGTACTCTCCTCTGCTCTCTCCATATCAGGTTCGGGAGATTCATAACGGTGATACATAACGGCGCAGCGCCAGCGGATTTGCGCCGCCTGGTTCCCGTAGGGAACAGAAGCGCTGCGCTATTAATCTCCGCTCGAGCTGAAGCCCCGCTGTTTACATCAGAAGCGCATTTCTCTGCGCTGGTCAACATGTGATTCTGATCCTCTGCTGTTTACTATCCATCTCTTTCTGTCTGTCTGCTTATATGTGTCTGCCAGGGGCGGGGCCAAAGTGGGGGCCGGGGCTGGCACGGGCCACCCCTGGAATCTAAATGGCCCCCCCATCAGAGTCTGAATGTGATAGGTCCAATAAGACTCAACAAACATTAATGATGATCTAATGTATTACTGATATACTGTATGAGACCCAGCTGAAATTCACAACATTTTACAATAAGGAATTCAGCATCACTGTTTCTGGCACTGTACAGCATGTATAATCCTAAAAAGGGACAGCAGGGGCAAAAAAATGAATTATAACTTATGAATATTAGTTTATGCTAGATATTCACATGCAAAGTTTATGCCAGAGAGGCAAATTATTCAGTTTTCTTTCCAGAGATTTAAAGGTAAATTTAGAAGTTCAACATAAAATGCTGTTCAGGTGTACTGATTATTTGGTTATTTTCATTGTTTTAAAGTCACCAGAATTCAGGAAACAAAGTCTCTGAAACTCAAATTTTTTCTGGGGGAGAACCCCCAGACCCCCCGCTTTGGTTTTGAAATCCTCCCTACTTTTGAGGTTTGAGGTCTCAAGGTTGGCAAGTATACAAAACAACCACATTTGAAGGTATTTCCTCGAATAGAGCCTTCAACAAAACATGGTACACACAGCACAAACGGGCGCTGATGGGGCCAGTCTGGGCCAAAATGCCAGGGCCGATTTTTGGTCCCAGTCCAGCCCTGGTCATCTCACTAACTGTTAAAAAGACTGAATGCATGTAATACATGCATGTGAACTACAGATTGTGAAGGGAAGTGATACAGTGATATGTGGACAGACAGAAAATTAGGACAAGTAAAATAAGTAACAACACTTTGTTTTCTATAACATTAATCTGATGTGAATTTAATAGTGTGAGCTTGACACATTGAAAATGTAAAGAAATGCATACAGAAAAAAGCATGCACATGCTGCTGAATTTAAGATGTTTTGATACAAAATGTGAGTGTTGGATATCAACATTTCCTAAATGTTCACACAAAAGAAGCTTCTTCAGCTGGTTTGGGTGGAGCTGAGCAATGTGAATAAATGTTACTAATGATATAAAATATGAGTAGCTCTCGGCCACTTTCATTTTGTCAAAGTAGTTCTCAGAGGAAAAAAGGTTGGAGACCCCTGTTCTAAAGTCACATTTTTTATGTAGCTTAATATGATTACCTACTTCGCAATAAAGTTGATTATGAATCTAATGGTGCTCACATGGGCCCAGATGCACTACAAAAGAGGTAACCATTTTTCAGACCAAGAAGACCTCCCTAAAAAATGCATCCATCATTTTTTACTTTCCACAGCAGAGTTTATCCATTCTGCATTATGCATTCATTCAATTTTTCTGAACAACAGCAAGAGACTACTGGGCACTTGACTTCTGTGTTACAAATTAAGCCAATTGCTTTGATCACTGTCCTATTATCTACACTTCTGATAGCATAATTATGTAGCCTACATGGATGGAGGAAAATGTCAATGTTTCTTTATATGGCATATGCCGCTCTCATGCTTGAAATATGTTGTCATTCCTATAGGGTATGTGTTTAGCAGTAAGGATATGGATGAGCCTCGGAGTATCAGCATCCTGAAAATTGTACACAGTATTATTTGAATAGGTAGCCTGTATATACAGTAGGCTATGTGCTATGGGATAACCAGGTGCAGGTAAAGGCATCATCAATGCAAATGTGCATGTAACATATGGGATTTGAACGCCAGTCTCCTTTGGGGAAAGGCCCAACATGTCCATTACCAGTCAGCAAGAGGTAGATCTGTCATTGAGGAGATAGCTGGGGTATTTCACTCACTGTCCCCCCCCCCACTTTTTCCATCACTATGCACACACAAGCATCTGTAATATACTGTATGCTAATTGATAACTCCTAAGGGTTGAACTGTTGCCTGTATTATTATTAATTATTATTATTAGTTTTGATCAATTTTGAATAAGGTCTTTAGTCTAACCTGAACTGGGAATGATAATTCAGCACCTTGTCTCCTACTCTCACCTGCTCCCAACTCCTACAAGCAAAGTGATGATTTGTAACATGCCCCTCCCCCACTCCTGACAATTGGGCACAGCCGTCACATGGTCACGTGAACACATGGTCAAGGTTGCGCGCGCTCCACAGTCCGCGTAGCAGTCACAGACAGCGGGAAGACATCATGAGGCAGCAACCTTTAAGGTAGGTAATGGTTGATTGGGGATTTTAATTTTAGTTTTATGAGTTGGATGTCGTGTACTAACAGCAGGCTAGTTTAAAAATGTGAAACTGACAATTTTCTGTCGAGTTGATAACTTTAAATTGATATTTCACCCACAAAGCTAGCTAGCTAGTTAGCTCCCGTTTGCTAACGTTAAGCTAACGTTAGGCACACTGGATGAGCAAATGAAAAAAGTTGCTGGATTAATCAGGTTTATGCTGAGTGATTCATCCAGTTGTATAACGCTAATGACAGTGAAATCATTGAAAAATGTGAAACTGACAATTTTCTGTCGAGTTGGTGACTTTAAATTGATATTTCACCCACAAAGCTAGCTAGCTAGTTAGCTCCCGTTTGCTAACGTTAAGCTAACGTTAGGCACACTGGATGAGCAAATGAAAAAAGTTGCTGGATTAATCAGGTTTATGCTGAGTGATTCATCCAGTTGTATAACGCTAATGACAGTGAAATCATTGAAAAATGTGAAACTGACAATTTTCTGTCGAGTTGGTGACTTTAAATTGATATTTCACCCACAAAGCTAGCTAGCTAGTTAGCTCCCGTTTGCTAACGTTAAGCTAACGTTAGGCACACTTGATGAGCAAATGAAAAAAGTTGCTGGATTAATCAGGTTTATGCTGAGTGATTCATCCAGTTGTATAACGCTAATGACAGTGAAATCATTGAAAAATGTGAAACTGACTATTTTCTGTTGAATTGGTGCAGATAAATGCAGGGGTTTTCCCCTAAACACTCCAGCCGCTATTCTGTCTTTCAGAGGTTGTAGCGGGCTCAGTGTCGAAGCTAGAGTGGAGATACTGATATCATATGAAACTAGAAAACATAAGGAATCCATTGGTATCAACCATGTCATGCTAGCTTGTCAGGAAGAGCCAAATAACGCTACGAAGTTATGCTAAATTTTGGCGAGGAAAAACTGTCATGGCCATTTTTAAAGAGGTACCTGACTTCAAGATATGATAATGTGAATGGGTTCTATGGGTACCCACAAGTCTCCCCTTTATAGACATGTCCACTTTATGATAATCACATGCAGTTTGGGGGGGAAAACATGCAGTTTTTTGCATGCAGTACAAATGTATTCTAAAATGGTGTATTTGAATATTTCTGCATACTGGGGTCCCTTAACAGTCTTGGAAATACATAAATTGGGTATGACTGTAAAGCTGAAACTCTTGTGGATCCAATGAACATGAAATTCTTCTTTCAAACAGATGAGATGGCTGACAAAGAAAGAATAATGGAGAGATATGTGAGGAGTAGACGGATCTGTCCTCAAGAGGATGCCAATGAACACATAAAATTGAAAACTGACAAGGCTGGTCTCACGGAGCATATTATCAACCCGAACAAAGGTAAGTTCTTACATTTACGTATGTTTTACATCTACACATGCAAGTAATGCTTGTGTCAGTTGTACACAGCCAAGTAATAACATTGAATCACACTATGTAAATTCAAAATTCAACATTGCTTCCCATGCGTATCTCATTTACACAAGACAACTTTGTACTGGCAGTGTGGTTTGGCTATTTAAAGCTGGGTTAGAGCAATAAGCTGGGCAATTTAAGAGCCATTTTGGTAATATTTGGTGAAATTCTCTTTACATTGATCTATCCAATGCTCTGAGGAAAAACTCCAGTCTCTGTGGCTGTCCCACAAATCACAAAATCTCAGGGCGCCGAAACCTTAACCAGTCAGGACAGTCCGTAAGGAGGCATCCCGCCCCTGCCAGCCAATCACATGCACACAGACAGTCTAGTCCTGTCTGCGCTGCAAACTGCAGAGAGGAAACTAAGCTATCTACAGAAGAGATGAGGTGAAACAGCCATAATCCAAACTGAACACTGGGACTCGAATATACTTGTTGTGTAAGAAAGCCAGTTATTTTTCCCACTGCACAACACATTCAGCTCACTCAGACGCTGTTAGGTATCTATGGAGTCAGATCAGTCTCAATATTAATGAATACACAGAAGGATTCACAAATGTATTTCAGGATGACACTCCACATAAATAATTGTCAATGCACACACAAATAGTTATCGTTGTCTATAATGATAAATCAGTCTAAGCGTAGATTTGAGGTTATCATTTACTGTGATCACGTAGCGTTACATCCATAGATATACATGATACACAATATTGTGAAACAACTTCTCAGCTATGAAATGTTATTCCCTGTTTCTTATTTTTATAGTTTCACTGCCTTTGTTAGAACATCCAAAAGCAGCATGCTCGGTTTCTAGGTTGTCTGTCAGCATGATATAGCTAAATTGTTACTTAACGCTAGTCTTAAATGTAAATATCCATAGATATATAATGCTACGTGATCGCATTAAATAATACCCCTGAATCTCTGCCCTAGAAAGGGAAGGAGCCATCTGATTGGCTACAGATAATTCCCTGTTGAAAAAGAAATGCATTTCTGAATTGATCCTTATCAGTACAGTCTCAAAAAACCCACACAGATGCAGTGAAGTTCCCACACAACAAGCAGTTTGTAAATGCAGGTTCAACAGTTTGTATATAAATGTAACAATATCCAAATATATTTTTGATAAATAGCAAATACTTTTAAATACAAAGAAATATTTGTCTGTGCATCAGAAATATATTTATGAACCTAATTTTTTTATACGTGGATTATTTTTACATTTATATACAACAATAACTATATCTGTGTGCGTTGAAAAATATTTATGTGGAGAGAGTCACTTATATATAAATCCCGAAATAATATAATATAATAAAATTTGTGAATCCTTTTGTGTGCATTCATGAATACTGAGACTGATCTGAAACCATAGGTAGTTACTGTAGCTATGGCTTTGCAACTGCGGTAGCTAATTTATTTGAGAGAAAAGATATCTTTTCACTGGAGAATGATTCGGTGACAACTAGACTGAGCTAGCAGAGCTATATTTTGTGTTAAATGTTAGGAATTTCTAAAGTTTGCTCAAGACAGCACTTTATCTCTTGTACAGAGTAAACCTAGTGGAACCTCGGTTGACTGATGTTTGTATTACACATCTGCGTGTTGTGACTGTAATGACAAATGCTGACAATACATTTATTGGCTGCCGAATGATTAAGTAACAACTAGATTGTGCTGCCACATCTGTGTTTTTATGTAAAAGATAAGGAATTTATTAAATTTTCCCCTCTCAGGTGTTACGGGGTGGGGGGGTTCTTGCTCATTTCTCCAAAGTTGTCCACCCCAGCTTGAAAGTTAACTCTTGAGAAGGAGACATGACTTCAACAAGCATGTTGGTGTTGGATATGGGTTCTCTATATACCGGTATTATGCTTTCATTGCAAAATAGGCTCTAATTTGAAATATGGTAGGCTGCTCTAGTGGATAAAAAAATAGTAATGTGTTTTTTTCTTATTTTAAAGGTCGAGGTGTGCTTGCTCTGGAGGTTTTCAACAAAGGAGATTTCTTGCTTGAATACCGTGGTAAACTTTTCAAACAGGATCGTCTTCTTCATACAAAGAACTACAATGACACAGAAGCAGTGTTCCTGTTTGATTTCAAATGGAAAGGGAAATGTTGGCTGTAAGTAATAATAAATAAGTCCTTGTTTACAGGTGTAATTATAATTCCTTAAAAAAGTTTTAGGAGATGAGCTTGAAATGGCCTGTTAACTTGAGAATATCCCAAATTCTAACAAACCACGCATGTGAATCACCAGCACATTAATACCTTTAACGTATCTGTATATTGCTGTAAGTTACCTCAATTGCTACCTCGGCTGTTGGATGAAACTTTCCCTTCTCTCTCTCTCCAATCTTTCTTTTTCCAAGTTTTGCATGATTTTCTTTTAACTATATCTTGCTGTGCTCAACACTGTATCTAAACCAAGTAGGCAACTTGTACTCTTAACATTGATATTCTTTTCTTTAAGTCTTGATGCATCTGTTGAAGACAAGTCACTGGGAAGGCTTGTGAATGATGACCACAAGAAGCCTAACTGCAAGATGAAAACTATTGATGTTGGTGGGATGCCACATCTATGCCTGTTTGCCCTAAGAGATATTGCTCCAGGTGAAGAAATAACTTACCATTACGGGAATGCAGACTGGCCTTGGCGCAAACAGGTACACTAACTTATCATGGATAACTCAACGTAGAGCAGTGATTTCACAAATGTTCTAGTTTTCCCTTGAAATGATGTAAGTAGCAGATACATTTGTTTAATGTTGATAATAGTTGATTTTGTCATTTTCTGTAGGTACTGAAAGAATCCAAATGAGCTGTGTCAAGATTGATATGTTTATTTTATCCTGTTTTTGTGTTTCCATCAGAAATTGGCACCTGATGTCAGCGAGCATATCCCCGATGACAGTGACAGACCTCAGGTAAGGGACAGTTTATAAAATACTACTTCATCTCTTAGAGATTGGAAGGTATTTGTTCTCAGTGTAGTATTTAGTGGGTCTATGCATTATTATCCAGTGTTTCAGCCCAAGTAGTCATGGTCTGGACTTCTTGTCCATGCATGTAAATTATCTGTTGGGATAATTAACAGACTGACATCCTGGTGAAAACAGGTTTTACATGGATGAACGTCCCCAATTCGGATTGAGTAGTGTGTGTGTGTATATGTGTCGCAAAAGACCCCAAAAGTAGTGATAGACTGACATCCTGGTGAAAACAGGATTAACATGGATGAACGTCCCCGATTAGGATTGAGTAGTGTGTGTGTGTATATGTGTCGCAAAAGACCCCAAAAGTAGTGATCCACTGACAAACTGGTGACCAAAGGTTTTACATGGATGTCTCTGGTTAGGTATGAGTAGTTGGAATTGTTCCCTAATGTGACAAGAAGGGAGCGATCTACATCCCCTCACACTGAATCAGTTCAAATTGTAGCATCCTCTTGTGTCATGACATCTGAGCTGTATCATGATTGGTTTTCATTTTATCCTGTTTTTGTGTTTCCATCAGAAATTGGCACCTGATGTCAGCGAGCAGACTGCCATAGACAGAGACAGATTTCAGGTAAGGGACAGTTTATAAAATACTACTTAAGCTCTTAGAGATTGGAAGGTATTTGTTCTCAGTGTAGTATATAGTAGGTCTTTGAGTAGGTATTGTTATCCAGTGTTTCAGCTCAAGTAATTATGGTCTGTCAGGACCTCATGTCCATGTATATTACCTGTTAGGATAGTTTGTGTGTTTGGAACAACCCCAAAAGTATTGATAGACTGACATCCTGGTGAAAACAGGATTAACATGGATGAACGTCCCCGATTAGGATTGAGTAGTGTGTGTGTGTATATGTGTCGCAAAAGACCCCAAAAGTAATGATCCACTGACAAACTGGTGACCAAAGGTTTTACATGGATGTCTCTGGTTAGGTTATTGTAGGGGGAATTGTTCCCTAATGTGACAAGAAGGGAGCGATCTACATCCCCTCACACTGAATCAGTTCAAATTGTAGCATCCTCTTGTGTCATGACATCTGAGCTGTATCATGATTGGTTTTCTTTTTATCCTGTTTTTGTGTTTCCATCAGAAATTGGCACCTGATGTCAGCGAGCATATCCCCGATGACAGTGACAGACCTCAGGTAAGGGACAGTTTATAAAATACTACTTCATCTCTTAGAGATTGGAAGGTATTTGTTCTCAGTGTAGTATTTAGTGGGTCTATGCATTATTATCCAGTGTTTCAGCCCAAGTAGTCATGGTCTGGACTTCTTGTCCATGCATGTAAATTATCTGTTGGGATAATTAACAGACTGACATCCTGGTGAAAATAGGTTTTACATGGATGAACGTCCCCAATTAGGATTGAGTAGTGTGTGTGTGTATATTTGTCGCAAAAGACCCCAAAAGTATTGCTAGACTGACATCCTGGTGAAAACAGGATTAACATGGATGAACGTCCCCGATTAGGATTGAGTAGCGTGTGTGTGTATATGTGTCGCAAAAGACCCCAAAAGTAGTGATAGACTGACATCCTGGTGAAAACAGGTTTTACATGGATGAACGTCCCCGATTAGGATTGAGTAGTGTGTGTGTGTATATGTGTCGCAAAAGACCCCAAAAGTAGTGATCCACTGACAAACTGGTGACCAAAGGTTTTACATGGATGTCTCTGGTTAGGTTATTGTAGGGGGAATTGTTCCCTAATGTGACAAGAAGGGAGCGATCTACATCCCCACACACTGAATCAGTTCAAATTGTAGCATCCTCTTGTGTCATGACATCTGAGCTGTATCATGATTGGTTTTCTTTTTATCCTGTTTTTGTGTTTCCATCAGAAATTGGCACCTGATGTCAGCGAGCATATCCCCGATGACAGTGACAGACCTCAGGTAAGGGACAGTTTATAAAATACTACTTCATCTCTTAGAGATTGGAAGGTATTTGTTCTCAGTGTAGTATATAGTAGGTCTTTGAGTAGGTATTGTTATCCAGTGTTTCAGCTCAAGTAATTATGGTCTGTCAGGACCTCATGTCCATGTATATTACCTGTTAGGATAGTTTGTGTGTTTGGAACAACCCCAAAAGTATTGATAGACTGACATCCTGGTGAAAACAGGATTAACATGGATGAACGTCCCCGATTAGGATTGAGTAGTGTGTGTGTGTATATGTGTCGCAAAAGACCCCAAAAGTAATGATCCACTGACAAACTGGTGACCAAAGGTTTTACATGGATGTCTCTGGTTAGGTTATTGTAGGGGGAATTGTTCCCTAATGTGACAAGAAGGGAGCGATCTACATCCCCACACACTGAATCAGTTCAAATTGTAGCATCCTCTTGTGTCATGACATCTGAGCTGTATCATGATTGGTTTTCTTTTTATCCTGTTTTTGTGTTTCCATCAGAAATTGGCACCTGATGTCAGCGAGCATATCCCCGATGACAGTGACAGACCTCAGGTAAGGGACAGTTTATAAAATACTACTTCATCTCTTAGAGATTGGAAGGTATTTGTTCTCAGTGTAGTATTTAGTGGGTCTATGCATTATTATCCAGTGTTTCAGCCCAAGTAGTCATGGTCTGGACTTCTTGTCCATGCATGTAAATTATCTGTTGGGATAATTAACAGACTGACATCCTGGTGAAAACAGGTTTTACATGGATGAACGTCCCCAATTCGGATTGAGTAGTGTGTGTGTGTATATGTGTCGCAAAAGACCCCAAAAGTAGTGATAGACTGACATCCTGGTGAAAACAGGTTTTACATGGATGAACGTCCCCGATTAGGATTGAGTAGTGTGTGTGTGTATATGTGTCGCAAAAGACCCCAAAAGTAGTGATCCACTGACAAACTGGTGACCAAAGGTTTTACATGGATGTCTCTGGTTAGGTTATTGTAGGGGGAATTGTTCCCTAATGTGACAAGAAGGGAGCGATCTACATCCCCACACACTGAATCAGTTCAAATTGTAGCATCCTCTTGTGTCATGACATCTGAGCTGTATCATGATTGGTTTTCATTTTATCCTGTTTTTGTGTTTCCATCAGAAATTGGCACCTGATGTCAGCGAGCAGACTGCCATAGACAGAGACAGATTTCAGGTAAGGGACAGTTTATAAAATACTACTTAAGCTCTTAGAGATTGGAAGGTATTTGTTCTCAGTGTAGTATATAGTGGGTCTATGAGTAGGTATTGTTATCCAGTAGTGCTGTACCTACTGAATATTCTTTTATTGATTAATGTAACTATTATTTTTTTGATTTGTCTATTAATCTAACATCTAATTTATCGACTATTCTAAAGATCATTTTTGAAATTCCTGATTAATGTAACAATTAATTTAATCAAAATAAATATAAAACATGTGTCTGATTAAATATATCAATATTATATTCATTCATTTTCTCTTAAAAACAAAAAATGTATCAAGATAATAGACCCTGTTTCTCAGATGATCATAAAAATACTGGACCTCAAATTCAGATAGATTGCTGCAACACATAAATTAATTTAATCACTGTTCGTCACAGCAACCCTTTCCCTGAACTGAGGAATCAGTACTTTTACTTAAGTACTTGACTTCATACTTAAAATGGTTATGATATGGATTGATGTCATCACTGGAGTAATAGGCAGTTTAGATCATCACTGGCAAATCTATATTTGCATCAGTGCGGGGCAAGGGAAATAATTGAAATGATTTACAGACTGTAACAACAGCATTTAAAAAAATCAGAAAATCAATGTTAAGTGACTACTACTAACAGAAACACGTTGAAACGTATGTTGATAATCCTAATATATCATGCTTAGGTCGGGACATAAAGTAAACAGGACTACGGTGTTGTCTTGCTGGCGCTGCCGTCTTGACAAAGCGCTCCGGTATGCTTTCACTTTCGGAAGATTTTGTATTTAACAGTAGTACTGCAAATTTCCCCAATGTGGGACTACTAAAGGAATATCTTATCTTATCTTACTGCTGTGATAAATTAGTTCTAATCTACAGAGTTTAAAGAGAACCATGTTGTTGGGTCTCTGTCTAAAATACTTCCACACTTTAGAGGATTGGTGGTGAGGTTTTTTAGCTGCAGCTGTTCTCCGGGGTAATCCTTGCTTTGACCAGATGCCATCCTTACGACACGCCGATGCACGTTATGCAAATTGTCATATTTTTGTAATCAATTACGTCGATGAATTGCCACAGCCCTATTATCCAGTGTTTGTCTCCCGGTCCTGTTAGCCAAGATTAAGCTATGGGATTTTTATATTAACAATTTTCTGTCCTTAAGCCACCTCAGTTTTTTTTATTCATACAGTACATGACCCTAATATTCATGTTAAGAATAGGTTTTGATAATTTTGCACATGGATGGAATATGCATATGAGAGACAGAGAACTATTTCTTTATTTTTTCTCTTTTAGCTGTCATATGGTCCTGTTGATGCATCTCTCATGGCTGAGGAGATCAACATCTACAGCAGCACTCCAGTGGAACATAATGTAATCGCTTTATTATCTCTATGTATATATCTATATCTATAGATATAGATATAGATATATCTATATATATATATAATAACACTATTGATAATTTTTTGGCTGTGAAATGTTGTAATTCAAGGTTGAATTCACAAACTGTCTTTGCTTTAATCAGTTCTTAATTTAATTGCTGTCATTACAGTCTCGCATGACCAAATTGAGACAGCACCATGAGGAATGCTTCAATCGTTACGAACTTGCAGAGAAGGAACGAAATGCTAAAGAAAGACAACACACCATGAATCTGTTAAAGCGTGCACAACTGGTTCAACAACTGGCAGAACTGGATATGCATGTGAGTAATATACCAGAACATCTCGCAGAATTGAATTCTCATTCAATGCAGTGCAGTCGAAGCATAAAGGTGTGTTCTTCAACTGGCGGCCTGTGGGCTGGATACTGCCTGCAATACATTTTTTTACTTGTCTTCTGATTAATTCCCATAAACTGGAGAAAACTTTTCACCCATTATATTAAATCTGTATGCACTATTGGGACTAAGAGTTCTACAGTGACTAAAGGTCAATAGTGCGCAGGGTCAGAGAAAAATGTGCCTGCTGTTTCCTGCTACGCAGGGGGCTAGCTCACAAGCCATGACAAAATGTCGCTTTTGTACATTAAAAAATAATTAAGTCGCCACTCAAGTTCTGCAGTTTAATAGTGAGTGGACTGACAAGTACTTGTTTGTGCCAGCTGGTATGAAGCCTGTGTGCTTACTGTGCAGTTAAAGTGGTTTGTGACTAAGGGATGCAACTTAAGAGCCAGTTCACATGGTAATAAAGATTGCATTATACGGTATTTTGCACTTCACTTTGGAATTGATTGTTATATTATTTCTTTCTTGTGCACTTATTTTCATCCACCTGCAAAAGATTTACTGTTGGTTTTGCTTTACTTTAAGCTTGGCTCTCAATGCAATGCAGCTTCCACACACGCTGCATGTTAAAAGCTGCTTTAGAAAAAGCCTCAAGATGCAAAGTACTGTGGACACAGTGATGTGCGACTTAATTGACATTTTGGCTGTTATCTTGCTAACTTAGACATTAGTAAGAGTAAGGCAATGATGAATTAATAAATGTTTTATTCCAAATGACCATTGGTCTAATGTTGCTATAAGTTTTGTTCTTGTTTTGGAGCCAAATATCTTGTTTTCTTTCAACGACACTTTCTCAGCTTTTGACATGCCTTTCTTTCTTTTCATCAGCTGAATTCACAATCCCCATTGGAGGCGCACTCTTGGCATGATGATCTTCAGGTATGTTTACAACTTCAGACTGGGGTAAGGTTTAACACTCCATGATCATTGACATGCTCTGCGTATATCAGGCGTTATAAATAAGTTTTATTTATTGAAATTGAATGTTGCACATATTTAGTTGGGTTTTCTTTTTAGTCACAAGTCTCATCAGATACCTCATCCCCGGATGAATCAACAATAACCAGTGATCCATTGGAAGATGGAGAGCCAGCAACAAAAACACAGGTAACACTGCATGGCTTGCTAAAGTTAAACAGTGGCCCATTATTTCTTTTTCAACAGCACAAGTAGATTCATTGTGGATAATATCAGTATTACGATTTGGCATCATTAATTAAACCATTAACATTAACAATTAATCATGTATCCATTCCTTTTCATGATGCTCTTCAAAACTACACCCCATATATATTTTGTTTGTTCATTTCGAGAATAATATATTATCCCTTGTCATCATAATAGGGAATGGAATTTGTCATAAATCACATCCCAAAAACATCAGTATAATTTCAGATCCTTTTCAATCGTACCAGTGTTACTTTTTAAGCTCTATATTGCCTTTATTGGCAATAAATGCAAGGTCAAAAATGCATGTGAATGAACATATTTTTGGTGAGTTATTTGTACTTAATGGAGTGCTTCTATCTTTCCTTTTTCTTTTTTTCAATTTTTAGACAAGAGCTCCTCTTACATGTGCTACAACATCGTCAGCTTGTCAAAGATCTGGGAATCGTTCAGTGGATGACTTAAAAAGGGCGTCGTCAAGACAAAGACAGGTATTTTCCTGCAGTCTAATAACAGTAGGGCATTCACATTTTAGTAGTCATCAACTACTCCCAAAATGTAGTCGAGTATACAATTAATTGGGAGATATATCACATTTTTTTCACCCAATAACAATGCTCGATTCTCATCATAAAGGTCTCAAATACAACCAGTAATGGATTAGGTTAGGTGGTACCAACCTGGGGGTAGATGAAATAGCAGAGTCCTGGATTGGTTCTGAGAGGCTATTTACAAATGAGCCACGATCTGATTGGACTAAACCCCCAGCAGGCTTTTCTGAGCTGGAGATATTGTTTGACTGAAGTGACAACGTGTGTGCTTTATTGCAGGGATAGGTTAGAGGGAGCCTTTACTTCTCTAAATCCTGTTTATTTAATGGTTCTAAATACGAGATTCAGCATCTCAGACCAAAACAAATGTGCGCCACCATGGCTCAGCGGCCGCGGTCTCTTTTTCATTGTGTGCACAACATAGTACACAGTACACCATTGAGCTGAAGAACGAGTGAGACAGACTCTCGTTCAGTGAACTAACACAGTAACACAGTACAGCTAAGAGAGGTTGTCAGTCAGTGGTTGTGTACCATAGACTATTAACATATATTTTACCCAAATGTCTAGTGTAAAGAGACTTGTCAAAAACAACTACCCACAACGCCCCCAGCTGCATATCTGCTGTAGATGCATCGCCACTGCTTTATTACTGCACTGTGCTAGAGCCACAGATGAACAAGTAGTCTACAATGATAGACAGTGTAAACTAGTGGTTTTTATAGTCAACATTTCTGTGAAATGCCTAAATGAGAGTAGTGTTCATTTGATGTATATGTGAAGGTCTCAATTGTGTGGCTTTTCATTAAATAAACTTGGATAAATGGAACCTTATACACCATATCCCTCAGCTAACAGATAATGTTCTTGTGATAAAAGTTTAATGCATCAACACAGTGCATGGTACTAAGTTAAGTAAATGATGACCTAGGTTACTAAACAGAATCTCTGACTTTTTTTCTTTTTCTTTTTTTTCCAAGCCTACTTCATATATGGAAACATCCCTTGATGAGTCCGATTACACAGACTATAGTGATCCTGACTTTGTCCCGGACTCTTCAGCAGGAAGTTCCTCTGAGCCTGATGAAGACACACCACTGTATCCAGCTGCAAAAAAGCCCCTGCCCTCTCTGCGATATCCCCTTCTATCTCCAGAAAAACGAGATATTGATGCAGAAAGCCCAGTAAAAAGAAATACAGCAGTCTGCCCTAAGAAGACGAACTTGGACACTCCAAGGAATAGAAAGATCTCATCCCTCAGTCCACTAAAGAACAACTCAAACACTCCAAAGAAAAGCAGAATCGAACAAGTTTCTAACTCAATCCGAGTATTGCCTCCCTCAAATTCTGAAACTCGTCGAGTGTATAACAAGAGGAACTACTGTCTCTATTGCCTCCAGCCCACATCAAAAATTGCACGACACCTGGAAGCTGTACATGGGAATGTACCAGATGTTGCCATAGCATTTCAATATCCAAAGAATTCAAAAGAGAGACGCAAAAGGTTAAACCTTCTTAGAAGCCGTGGAAACTTTGCCCACAATGCCAAAGTTGTGAGGGAGGGAGCTGGAGAGCTGCAGGCCTGCTACAGACCATGTAAGTGTAGACGTGCCATTGATTTTATTCATTGCTTTCATTGTCAAGGACTCTATGCCAAAAAGACATTGTGGAAGCACATGAAAATCTGCCCAGCGAAGAAAGAAACTGGTGATGAAATCAGCATGGGGAAGACGCGAGTTCGATCCAAATGTGCCCTTAAAACTGCCGTTGTGCGTGATGTTGGTGAGGGCTTGAAGAGTGTGATTTCCTGCATGAACTTTGATGAGGTCACTCAGATTATCCAAAATGACCAACTTCTCTTGCAGTTTGGACAACACCTGTTTGATCTAAACGGGTCAAGAAAGAACCGACATGACTACATAAGGCAAAGACTTCGAGAACTTGGGCGACTACTTCTAGTGGCTCAGAAGAATACTCCTATCCGGAAGGCAGAGGAACTCATCAATCCTGCAAATTTCAATCATGTGATATCTGCAGTGAGTTGGCTGGGTACAACCCAGAGAACAACACGTTCCGCACACCTTCCTTAGGCCTCAAAATTGGCAACAGTCTGGGTATAATCGCTGAGCTTATAGAGAGTGATAACCTGTCCACAGTCAACAGAGACTGGAGCCTTGTGCAATTTGCTCGAGAATTCAAAACCATTAAAAAATTCAGATGGAAGGGATTGATCACCAGAGGCGCAACAACTACTCTGAGAGAGTCAAAGTGGAATGCACCACAGATTATACCTTTCACTGAAGACGTCAAACATTTGGACTTTCACATGGAGAATGTTAAATTCATTGCTGAAAGAATGCTGAGACTGTGTCCCTCTGCAAACAACTATGCAACACTTACCAAAGTGACACTTGCTCAGGTAATCATTTTCAACAGAAGAAGAGAAGGAGAGGTGTCAAGAATGGAGTTGGCCACTTTTGAAGAAAGGAAAAAGTCCGAACTCAATGAGGACATGGCCGTATGTCTTACCCCACTTGAGAACAAGATGTGTGATTTCTTCACCAGAGTAGAAATCAGGGGAAAACGAGGAAGAGGAGTCCCTGTGCTCCTAAAACCATCAATGGTCTCAGCTATGGAGCTCCTAGCTGGCACTCGTGAGATGTGCGGAGTCTCCAAAGAGAACATCTACATGTTCGGTAGACCAGGAGCATTATCAGCTTACAGAGGGGGAGAATGTATCAAAAAGTTTGCAAGGGAGAGTGGTGCCAAACATCCCGAGGTCTTAACCTCAACAAGGCTCCGAAAGCACATAGCAACAATGTCTCAGGTACTTAATCTTCAAGAGAATGAAGCAGACCAACTTGCAGACTTTCTTGGTCATGACATTCGCGTACACAGACAGTACTACCGCCTTCCCCAGGGAACCCTTCAGCTCGCCAAAATGAGCAAAGTGCTTTTGGCAGTGGAGAAGGGGACTCTCTCAAAGTATAAAGGTCAAACCCTTGATGACATTGAGATTGACCCTGAAGGTATGGAATTATGAGTGTATATTGGTATAATTTATTTAGTTCAGATGCTGGGGCAACCCATGGTTATTGACTCATGAGAAATGCATCATCAGTACTTGTTAGCAGAACGGTACCCTTTATTCTGTATTTAAGTCTAGACATGAAGAACCATATCAACCTAACTGTACATTTGCATTTCTCCAAATTGAAACAGATTAAGTATTGTTCAAATATTTTTCCCCATAGAAGATGTTGTGTATGTTCATGTTATGTATAACATTTATATACCAAATTATTTTTGATTTATTGTGCAACTGCTATAATGTGTGCAATCCATTCAGAATAGACATGTTGGATTTCTACAATTGCTGGGGCTGTACCTTTTTTTCTCTTCTCACATTTTCTCTTCAGAAAAAGTGGATTCCTCACAAGATCAGGATGTGTCAAGTGATGAGGATGAGCTTGATGAGTCGACCACTGAGGCAACAGGCGAAGACGGCCATGAGGCAGCAGGCGAAGACGACCATGAGGCAACAGGCGAAGACGGCCATGAGGCAGCAGGCGAAGACGACCATGAGGCAGCAGGCGAAGACGGCCATGAGGCAGCAGGCGAAGACGGCCATGAGGCAGCAGGCGAAGACGACCATGAGGCAGCAGGCGAAGACGACCATGAGGCAACAGGCGAAGACGACCATGAGGCAACAGGCGAAGACGACCATGAGGCAACAGGCGAAGACGGCCATGAGGCAACAGGCGAAGACGACCATGAGGCAACAGGCGAAGACGACCATGAGGCAACAGGCGAAGACGGCCATGAGGCAACAGGCGAAGACGACCATGAGGCAACAGGCGAAGACGACCATGAGGCAACAGGCGAAGACGACCATGAGGCAACAGGCGAAGACGACCATGAGGGAACAGGCGAAGACGGCCATGAGGCAGCAGGCGAAGACGGCCATGAGGCAACAGGCGAAGACGACCATGAGGCAACAGGCGAAGACGACCATGAGGCAACAGGCGAAGACGGCCATGAGGCAACAGGCGAAGACGACCATGAGGCAGCAGGCGAAGACGACCATGAGGCAACAGGCGAAGACGACCATGAGGCAACAGGCGAAGACGGCCATGAGGCAACAGGCGAAGACGGCCATGAGGCAACAGGCGAAGACGGCCATGAGGCAGCAGGCGAAGACGGCCATGAGGCAGCAGGCGAAGACGACCATGAGGCAACAGGCGAAGACGACCATGAGGCAACAGGCGAAGACGGCCATGAGGCAACAGGCGAAGACGGCCATGAGGCAACAGGCGAAGACGACCATGAGGCAGCAGGCGAAGACGACCATGAGGCAGCAGGCGAAGACGACCATGAGGCAACAGGCGAAGACGACCATGAGGCAACAGGCGAAGACGACCATGAGGCAGCAGGCGAAGACGACCATGAGGCAACAGGCGAAGACGACCATGAGGCAACAGGCGAAGACGACCATGAGGCAACAGGCGAAGACGGCCATGAGGCAGCAGGCGAAGACGACCATGAGGCAACAGGCGAAGGCAGCCATGAGGCAACAGGCGAAGACGACCATGAGGCAACAGGCGAAGACGACCATGAGGCAACAGGCGAAGACGACCATGAGGCAGCAGGCGAAGACGACCATGAGGCAACAGGCGAAGACGACCATGAGGCAGCAGGCGAAGACGGCCATGAGGCAGCAGGCGAAGACGGCCATGAGGCAACAGGCGAAGACGACCATGAGGCAACAGGCGAAGACGGCCATGAGGCAACAGGCGAAGACGACCATGAGGCAGCAGGCGAAGACGGCCATGAGGCAGCAGGCGAAGACGGCCATGAGGCAGCAGGCGAAGACGGCCATGAGGCAACAGGCGAAGACGGCCATGAGGCAACAGGCGAAGACGGCCATGAGGCAACAGGCGAAGACGGCCATGAGGCAGCAGGCGAAGACGGCCATGAGGCAACAGGCGAAGACGGCCATGAGGCAGCAGGCGAAGACGGCCATGAGGCAGCAGGCGAAGACGGCCATGAGGCAGCAGGCGAAGACGACCATGAGGCAGCAGGCGAAGACGACCATGAGGCAACAGGCGAAGACGGCCATGAGGCAGCAGGCGAAGACGACCATGAGGCAGCAGGCGAAGACGACCATGAGGCAGCAGGCGAAGACGACCATGAGGCAGCAGGCGAAGACGACCATGAGGCAGCAGGCGAAGACGACCATGAGGCAGCAGGCGAAGACGGCCATGAGGCAGCAGGCGAAGACGACCATGAGGCAACAGGCGAAGACGACCATGAGGCAACAGGCGAAGACGACCATGAGGCAACAGGCGAAGACGACCATGAGGCAACAGGCGAAGACGACCATGAGGCAGCAGGCGAAGACGACCATGAGGCAACAGGCGAAGACGACCATGAGGCAACAGGCGAAGACGACCATGAGGCAACAGGCGAAGACGACCATGAGGCAACAGGCGAAGACGGCCATGAGGCAGCAGGCGAAGACGGCCATGAGGCAACAGGCGAAGGCAGCCATGAGGCAGCAGGCGAAGACGACCATGAGGCAGCAGGCGAAGACGGCCATGAGGCAGCAGGCGAAGACGGCCATGAGGCAGCAGGCGAAGACGACCATGAGGCAACAGGCGAAGACGGCCATGAGGCAACAGGCGAAGACGACCATGAGGCAGCAGGCGAAGACGGCCATGAGGCAACAGGCGAAGACGACCATGAGGCAACAGGCGAAGACGACCATGAGGCAACAGGCGAAGACGGCCATGAGGCAACAGGCGAAGACGGCCATGAGGCAGCAGGCGAAGACGGCCATGAGGCAGCAGGCGAAGACGACCATGAGGCAACAGGCGAAGACGACCATGAGGCAGCAGGCGAAGACGGCCATGAGGCAGCAGGCGAAGACGGCCATGAGGCAACAGGCGAAGACGGCCATGAGGCAACAGGCGAAGACGGCCATGAGGCAACAGGCGAAGACGGCCATGAGGCAACAGGCGAAGACGGCCATGAGGCAACAGGCGAAGACGGCCATGAGGCAGCAGGCGAAGACGACCATGAGGCAACAGGCGAAGACGACCATGAGGCAGCAGGCGAAGACGACCATGAGGCAACAGGCGAAGACGACCATGAGGCAACAGGCGAAGACGACCATGAGGCAACAGGCGAAGGCGACCATGAGGCAACAGGCGAAGACGACCATGAGGGAACAGGCGAAGGCAGCCATGAGGCAGCAGGCGAAGACGACCATGAGGCAACAGGCGAAGACGGCCATGAGGCAACAGGCGAAGACGACCATGAGGCAACAGGCGAAGACGACCATGAGGCAACAGGCGAAGACGACCATGAGGGAACAGGCGAAGGCAGCCATGAGGCAGCAGGCGAAGACGACCATGAGGCAACAGGCGAAGACGGCCATGAGGCAACAGGCGAAGACGACCATGAGGCAACAGGCGAAGACGACCATGAGGGAACAGGCGAAGGCAGCCATGAGGCAACAGGCGAAGGCAGCCATGAGGCAACAGGCGAAGACGACCATGAGGCAACAGGCGAAGACGACCATGAGGCAGCAGGCGAAGACGACCATGAGGCAACAGGCGAAGGCAGCCATGAGGCAACAGGCGAAGACGACCATGAGGCAACAGGCGAAGACGACCATGAGGCAACAGGCGAAGACGGCCATGAGGCAGCAGGCGAAGACGACCATGAGGCAGCAGGCGAAGACGACCATGAGGCAACAGGCGAAGGCGGCCATGAGGCAGCAGGCGAAGACGGCCATGAGGCAACAGGCGAAGACGACCATGAGGCAACAGGCGAAGACGGCCATGAGGCAACAGGCGAAGGCAGCCATGAGGCAACAGGCGAAGACGACCATGAGGCAACAGGCGAAGACGACCATGAGGCAGCAGGCGAAGACGGCCATGAGGCAGCAGGCGAAGACGACCATGAGGCAGCAGGCGAAGACGACCATGAGGCAGCAGGCGAAGACGACCATGAGGCAACAGGCGAAGGCAGCCATGAGGCAGCAGGCGAAGACGGCCATGAGGCAACAGGCGAAGGCAGCCATGAGGCAACAGGCGAAGACGACCATGAGGCAGCAGGCGAAGACGGCCATGAGGCAACAGGCGAAGACAGCCATGAGGCACCAGAGACTACATCTTGTCTTCCGACCACTTCTTCCAGAGCTCCTCTCAATAAAGATAGGAAAATATTGTTTTTGGCTTGGGTTAGGTTTTCTTTAACGGGGGAAAGTTGGTATCTGCGACTAGTCGCTCTCTGGTTCCTCCTGCTGGATCAACTGTTTTTGGGAGGTACATCATTTACAGACGGTAAATATACACCTGGTCCTACACCGGAATAATACTTAGCCCTTACAGAGGCTACTAAATGATAAATGGGCATACTAAAAACATACTGATCACTAATATCTGATCACTAATATGACAGATTAGGATGAATAGGATTAATAATTTATCCTTACCTAGTGACAGTAATGTGTTCAGTACAATCCAGTGTTAGCCTAAAGAAGGGCATTACGCCAGAATCTGCACCGCAGTCTCTGTTGAGCAGTATGTTACGATCAAGGTTGAACTTCATATTCAAATTACAACATGTTCTTCTTACTAAAAACATCTTAAAAGACGTACACATAAGTAAGGGATGATGTACAGCGAGCCGGTCATTGTTGTGAAAGAATCCCCCGACAGGGCGATGCTGGGTGCACCCTGACACGAAGTGGAGCGGTCTCTCATCGCCCTGAAGGGGATTCTTTCACAACAATGACCCGCTAGCTGTACGTTATCCTGCTTATTACACGGCTAATTACTGAAGAAATAAATATTTTGACACAAAAACGGTCCGCCAGAGTCCGACATCTGAACTGCACCCATAGCAACACTCTGCTATACATAGCAACGGTCTGTTACTCTACTTTAGGCAGAGGTTGTGAACTTTGTTTGAGGTAGATTACAAAAAAATGCTTTGAGTAATGAGATATTGACACCCCCTCTCTCTATTCTTCACAGACAACAGAGGTAACTCCAAACGTAGGTGGGAAGACAGTGAGGTACGTGCAGTTGAAATACACATGATGCGCTTCATCCACACATGCAAGGTACCTCAAAAGATTGACTGCATTCGGTGTATCAACGCAGAACCTTATGCGCTGAAAGACAGAAACTGGACTGGAGTGAAAAATTATGTCAGAAACCGAATCACTGCCTTGAAGAGAAAGGCTTGTGCTAAGGAATAGCTATTGGTGGTTTCAACTCAATATCAACATATGTCTTTTGCTCAGGAATGGCCCCAATGACT
>CAKAOJ020002998.1:0-10000 GCA_916701645.2 Sebastolobus alascanus | reverse complement strand
AATTCCTAAAAATGTAAAAAAAAAAAAGTATAGTTTATGCCCAAAAAATTAAAAAAAAAAAAATATTAAAAAAAAAAAAAAGGGAAAAAGTAAAAAATTAAAAAAGAAGTCAAAAAAGAAATTAAATGTAAAAAGTAAAAAAAGTCAAAAAGTATTTTAAAAAGAAAAAAAAAAAAAAAAAAAAAAAAAAAAAAAATGTAAAAAAAAAAAAGGTCAAAAAGTACCTAAAAATGTAAAAAAAAGTCAAAGTATAGTATGTCCAAAAAAGAAAAAAAAGTAAAAGATAGTAAGCCTAAAAAGTAAAAAAAAGTAAAAATTATATTAAAAAAAAAAAAAAAAGTAATATATTCCTAAAAATTTAAAAAAAAAATAAAAAAAAAAAAAAAAAAAAGGTCAAAGTAAAGTATGTCCTAAAAATGTAAAAAAAAGTAAATATATATTTTAAAAAAAAAAAAAAAAGTATAGTATTCAAAAAAAAAAAAAAAAAGGAAAGTTAGTATGTCCTAAAAATGTAAAAAAAAAAAAAGGTAAAATGTAGTAAAAAAAAATAAAAAGAAAAAAAAAAGAAAAGTATAAGTCAAAAAATTAAAAAAAAAAAAAAAGAAAGAAATTTAAAAAATTAAAAAAAAAAAAATAAAAAAAAGAAAAGTATAGTATGTCCAAAAATTAAAAAAAAAAAAAAAGTAAGTATGTCCTAAAAATGTAAAAAAAAAGGCAAAGTATAGTATGTCCTAAAAATTAAAAAAAAAAAATAAAAAAAAAAAATAAGTATTAAAATGTAAAAAAAAAAAAAAAAAGGTCAAAGTTAGTATGTCCTAAAAATGTAAAAAAAAAAAAAAATAAAATAGTATGTCCTAAAATTAAAAAAAAAAATAATATTAAAAAGTAAAAAAATATTAAAAAAAAAAAAAAAAAAACAAAATAGTATGTTTAAAAAGAAAAAAAAAAGTATAGTATGTCAAAAATGTAAAAAAAAAGTAAATATAAATTCCTAAAAATTAAAAAAAAAAAAGTTAGTTTTGTCTAAAAATAAAAAAAAAAAAGTATAGTATTCCAAAAATGAAAAAAAAAAAAAAAAAAAAATTTAGTATCTAAAAAGTAAAAAAAAAAAAAAAAAAAGAAAAATATAAAAAATGTAAAAAAAAAAAAAAATATTAAAAAAAAAGTAAAAATTTTCCTAAAAAAAAAAAAAAAAAAAAAAAAAAAGATGTCCAAAAATGTAAAAAAAAAGTCAAAATATAAAAATGTAAAAAAAGTAAAGTATAATTAAAAAAAAAAAAAAGTCAAAGTTGTTTTAAAAAATGTAAAAAAGAAGTCAAAGTATAGTATGTCCTAAAAATGTAAAAAAAAAGGTCAAAGTATAGTATGTCCTAAAAATGTAAAAAATAATAAAAAAAAAAAAAAAGAAGTTCAAAGTGTAGTATGTCCTAAAAATGTAAAAAAAAAAAAAAAAATAAAAAGTCAAACTATAGTATGTCCTAAAAATGTAAAAAAAAAGGTCAAAGTATAGTATGTCCTAAAAATGTAAAAAAAAATATATATATATAAAAAAAAAATGAAAAAAGGTCAAAGTAAAGTATGTCCTAAAAATGTAAAAAAGAAGTCAAAGTATAGTATGTCCTAAAAATGTAAAAAAAAAGGTCAAAGTATAGTATGTCCTAAAAATGTAAAAAAAAAAGGTCAAAGTATAGTATGTCCTAAAAATGTAAAAAAAAAAATATATATATAAAAAAAAAAAAAAAAAAGGTCAAAGTCCAGTATGTCCTAAAAATGTAAAAAAAAAGTCAAAGTATAGTATGTCCTAAAAATGTAAAAAAAAAAAAAAAGGTCAAAGTATAGTATGTCCTAAAAATGTAAAAAGAAATAAAAAAGGCAAAGTATAGTATGTCCTAAAAATGTAAAAAAGAAGTCAAAGTATAGTATGTCCTAAAAATGTAAAAAAGAAGTCAAAGTATAGTATGTCCTAAAAATGTAAAAAAAAAGTCAAAGTGTAGTATGTCCTAAAAATGTAAAAAAAAAGTCAAAGTATAGTATGTCCTAAAAATGTAAAAAAGAAGTCAAAGTATAGTATGTCCTAAAAATGTAAAAAAGAAGTCAAAGTATAGTATGTCCTAAAAATGTAAAAAAAAAGTCAAAGTATTATATGTACTAAAAATGTAAAAAAGAAGTCAAAGTATAGTAGGTCTTAAAAATGTAAAAAAAAAACAAAAAAAAAGGTCCAAGTATAGTATGTCCTAAAAATGTAAAAAAAAATAAATAAAAAAAGTCAAAGTATAGTATGTCCTTAAAATGTAAAAAAAAAAAAAAAGTGTCAAAGTAAAGTATGTCCTAAAAATGTAAAAAAAAAAAAAAAAGGTGAAAGTGTAGTATGTCCTAAAAATGTAAATAAAAAGAAATAAAAAAAGGCAAAGTATAGTATGTCCTAAAAATATTAAAAAAAAAAAAATATATAAAAAAAAGAAGTCTAAGTATAGTATGTCCTAAAAATGTAAAAAAAAAAATACATATAAAAAAAAAAAAAAAAAAGGTCAAAGTAAAGTATGTCCTAAAAATGTAAAAAAGAAGGTCAAAGTATAGTATGTCCTAAAAATGTAAAAAAAAAGTCAAAGTGTAGTATGTCCTAAAGATGTAAATAAAAAGAAATAAAAAAGGCAAAGTATAGTATGTCCTAAAAATATTAAAAAAAAAAAAATATATAAAAAAAAGAAGTCTAAGTATAGTATGTCCTAAAAATGAAAAAAAAATAATATTAAAAAAAGTCAAAGTATAGTATGTCCTAAAAATGTTAAAAAAAAAAAATTAAAAAAAGTCAAAGTATAGTATGTCCTAAAAATGTAAAAAAAGTCTAAGCATAGTATGTCCTAAAAATGTAAAAAAAACAAATATATATAAAAAAAAAAAAAAAAAAGACAAAGTATAGTATGTCCTAAAAATGTAAAAAAAGGTCAAAGTATAGTATGTCCTAAAAATGTAAAAAAAAAAAAAAAGGTCAAAGTGTAGTATGTCCTAAAAATGTAAAAAAAAGTCAAAGTATAGTATGTCCTAAAAATGTAAAAAAAAAGTCTAAGCATAGTATGTCCTAAAAATGTAAAAAAAAAAAATATATAAAAAAAAAAAAAAAAAAAGACAAAGTATAGTATGTCCTAAAAATCTAAAAAAAGGTCAAAGTATAGTAATGTCCTAAAAATGTAAAAAAAAAGTCAAAGTATAGTATGTCCTAAAAATGTAAAAAAGAAGTCAAAGTATAGTATGTCCTAAAAATGTAAAAAAAAAAAAAAAGGTCAAAGTGTAGTATGTCCTAAAAATGTAAATAAAAAGAAATAAATAAAGTCAAAGTATAGTATGTCCTAAAAATGTAAAAAAATGTCAAAGTATAGTATGTCCTAAAAATGTAAAAAAAAGTCAAAGTATAGTATGTCCTAAAAATGTAAAAAAAAAGTCAAAGTATAGTATGTCCTAAAAATGTAAAAAAAAAAATATATATATAAAAAAAAAAAGAAAAAAGGTCAAAGTAAAGTATGTCCTAAAAATGTAAAAAAGAAGTCAAAGTATAGTATGTCCTAAAAATGTAAAAAAAAAGGTCAAAGTATAGTATGTCCTAAAAATGTAAAAAAAAAGGTCAAAGTATAGTATGTCCTAAAAATTTAAAAAAAAACTCAAAGTATAGTATGTCCTAAAAATGTAAAAAAAAAAAAAAGGTCAAAGTGTAGTATGTCCTAAAAATTTAAATAAAAAGAAATAAAAAAGGCAAAGTATAGTATGTCCTAAAAATGTAAAAAAAAAGTCAAAGTATAATATGTACTAAAAATGTAAAAAAGAAGTCAAAGTATAGTATGTCTTAAAAATGTAAAAAAAAAACAAAAAAAAATGTCCAAGTATAGTATGTCCTAAAAAGGTAAAAAAAATAAATAAAAAAATGTCAAAGTATAGTATGTCCTAAAAATGTAAAAAAAAGTCAAAGTATAGTATGTCCTAAAAATGTAAAAAAAAAGTCAAAGTATAGTATGTCCTAAAAATGTAAAAAAAAAAATATATATATAAAAAAAAAAAGAAAAAAGGTCAAAGTAAAGTATGTCCTAAAAATGTAAAAAAGAAGTCAAAGTATAGTATGTCCTAAAAATGTAAAAAAAAAGGTCAAAGTATAGTATGTCCTAAAAATGTAAAAAAAAAGGTCAAAGTATATTATGTCCTAAAAATGTAAAAAAAAATATATATATATAAAAAAAAAAAAAAAAAAGGTCAAAGTCCAGTATGTCCTAAAAATTAAAAAAAAAAGTCAAAGTATAGTATGTCCTAATAATGTAAAAAAAAAAAAAAAAGGTCAAAGTGTAGTATGTCCTAAAAATTTAAATAAAAAGAAATAAAAAAGGCAAAGTATAGTATGTCCTAAAAATGTAAAAAAAAAGTCAAAGTATAATATGTACTAAAAATGTAAAAAAGAAGTCAAAGTATAGTATGTCTTAAAAATGTAAAAAAAAAACAAAAAAAAATGTCCAAGTATAGTATGTCCTAAAAAGGTAAAAAAAATAAATAAAAAAAGGTCAAAGTATAGTATGTCCTAAAAATGTAAAAAAAAAAAAAAAGGGTCAAAGTATAGTATGTCCTAAAAATGTAAAAAAAAATAAATAAAAAAAGTCAAAGTATAGTATGTCCAAAAAATGTAAAAAAAAAAAAAAAGTGTCAAAGTAAAGTATGTCCTAAAAATGTAAAAAAAAAAAAAAAGGTGAAAGTGTAATATGTCCTAAAAATGTAAATAAAAAGAAATAAAAAAAGGTCAAAGTAAAGTATGTCCTAAAAATGTAAAAAAAAAAAAAAAGGTGAAAGTATAGTATGTCCTAAAAATGTAAAAAAAAAAAAGAAGTTCAAAGTGTAGTATGTCCTAAAAATGTAAAAAAAAAGGTCAAAGTATAGTATGTCCTAAAAATGTAAAAAAAAAAAAATATATAAAAAAAAAAAAAAAAGGTAAAATTAAAGTATGTCCTAAAAATGTAAAAAAAAAAAAAAATAAAAAGTCAAAGTATAGTATGTCCTAAAAATGTAAAAAAAAGTCAAAGTATAGTATGTCCTAAAAATGTAAAAAAAAGTCAAAGTATAGTATGTCCTAAAAATGTAAAAAAAAAAATACATATAAAAAAAAAAAAAAAAAAGGTCAAAGTAAAGTATGTCCTAAAAATGTAAAAAAGAAGTCAAAGTATAGTATGTCCTAAAAATGTAAAAAAGAAGTCAAAGTATAGTATGTCCTAAAAATGTAAAAAAGAAGTCTAAGTATAGTATGTCCTAAAAATGAAAAAAAAATAATATTAAAAAATGTCAAAGTAAAGTATGTCCTAAAAATGTTAAAAAAAAAAAATTAAAAAAAGTCAAAGTATAGTATGTCCTAAAAATGTAAAAAGAAATAAAAAAAGGCAAAGTATAGTATGTCCTAAATATGTAAAAAAAGGTCAAAGTATAGTAATGTCCTAAAAATGTAAAAAAAAAATCAAAGTATAGTATGTCCTAAAAATGTAAAAAAAAAGTCAAAGTATAGTATGTCCTAAAAATGTAAAAAAAAGTCAAAGTATAGTATGTCCTAAAAATGTAAAAAAAAAAAAAAAAGGCAAAGTATAGTATGTCCTAAAAATATTAAAAAAAAAAAATATATAAAAAAAAGAAGTCTAAGTATAGTATGTCCTAAAAATCTAAAAAAAAAAAAAAGGTCAAAGTGTAGTATGTCCTAAAAATGTAAATAAAAAGAAATAAAAAAAGGCAAAGTATAGTATGTCCTAAAAATGTAAAAAAATGTCAAAGTATAGTACGTCCTAAAAATGTAAAAAAAAAGTCAAAGTATAGTATGTCCTAAAAATGTAAAAAAAAAGTCAAAGTATAGTATGTCCTAAAAATGTAAAAAAAAGTCAAAGTATAGTATGTCCTAAAAATGTAAAAAAAAAACCAAAAAAAAAGGTCGAGTATAGTATGTCCTAAAAAGGTAAAAAAAAATAAATAAAAAAAGGTCAAAGTATAGTATGTCCTAAAAATGTAAAAAAAAAGGTCAAAGTATAGTATGTCCTAAAAATGTAAAAAAAAAAATACATATAAAAAAAAAAAAAAAAAAGGTCAAAGTAAAGTATGTCCTAAAAATGTAAAAAAGAAGTCAAAGTATAGTATGTCCTAAAAATGTAAAAAAAAGTCAAAGTATAGTATGTCCTAAAAATGTAAAAAAAAAAAAAAAAGGCAAAGTATAGTATGTCCTAAAAATATTAAAAAAAAAAAAATATATAAAAAAAAGAAGTCTAAGTATAGTATGTCCTAAAAATGTAAAAAAGAAGTCAAAGTATAGTATGTCCTAAAAATGTAAAAAAAAAAAAAAAGGTCAAAGTGTAGTATGTCCTAAAAATTTAAATAAAAAGAAATAAAAAAGGCAAAGTATAGTATGTCCTAAAAATGTAAAAAAAAAGTCAAAGTATAATATGTACTAAAAATGTAAAAAAGAAGTCAAAGTATAGTATGTCTTAAAAATGTAAAAAAAAAACAAAAAAAAATGTCCAAGTATAGTATGTCCTAAAAAGGTAAAAAAAATAAATAAAAAAAGGTCAAAGTATAGTATGTCCTAAAAATGTAAAAAAAAAACCAAAAAAAAAGGTCGAGTATAGTATGTCCTAAAAAGGTAAAAAAAAATAAATAAAAAAAGGTCAAAGTATAGTATGTCCTAAAAATGTAAAAAAAAAGGTCAAAGTATAGTATGTCCTAAAAATGTAAAAAAAAAAATACATATAAAAAAAAAAAAAAAAAAGGTCAAAGTAAAGTATGTCCTAAAAATGTAAAAAAGAAGTCAAAGTATAGTATGTCCTAAAAATGTAAAAAAAAGTCAAAGTATAGTATGTCCTAAAAATGTAAAAAAAAAAAAAAAAGGCAAAGTGTAGTATGTCCTAAAAATATTAAAAAAAAAAAAATATATAAAAAAAAGAAGTCTAAGTATAGTATGTCCTAAAAATGTAAAAAAGAAGTCAAAGTATAGTATGTCCTAAAAATGTAAAAAAAAAAAAAAAGGTCAAAGTGTAGTATGTCCTAAAAATTTAAATAAAAAGAAATAAAAAAGGCAAAGTATAGTATGTCCTAAAAATGTAAAAAAAAAGTCAAAGTATAATATGTACTAAAAATGTAAAAAAGAAGTCAAAGTATAGTATGTCTTAAAAATGTAAAAAAAAAACAAAAAAAAATGTCCAAGTATAGTATGTCCAAAAAATGTAAAAAAAAAAAAAAAGTGTCAAAGTAAAGTATGTCCTAAAAATGTAAAAAAAAAAAAAAAGGTGAAAGTGTAGTATGTCCTAAAAATGAAAAAAAAATAATATTAAAAAAAGTCAAATTATAGTATGTCCTAAAAATGTAAAAAAAAAGTGTAAGCATAGTATGTCCTAAAAATGTAAAAAAAAAAAAAATAAAAAGTCAAAGTATAGTATGTCCTAAAAATGTAAAAAAAAGTCAAAGTATAGTATGTCCTAAAAATGTAAAAAAAAGTCAAAGTATAGTATGTCCTAAAAATGTAAAAAAAAAAATACATATAAAAAAAAAAAAAAAAAAGGTCAAAGTAAAGTATGTCCTAAAAATGTAAAAAAGAAGTCAAAGTATAGTATGTCCTAAAAATGTAAAAAAGAAGTCAAAGTATAGTATGTCCTAAAAATGTAAAAAAGAAGTCTAAGTATAGTATGTCCTAAAAATGAAAAAAAAATAATATTAAAAAATGTCAAAGTAAAGTATGTCCTAAAAATGTTAAAAAAAAAAAATTAAAAAAAGTCAAAGTATAGTATGTCCTAAAAATGTAAAAAGAAATAAAAAAAGGCAAAGTATAGTATGTCCTAAATATGTAAAAAAAGGTCAAAGTATAGTAATGTCCTAAAAATGTAAAAAAAAAATCAAAGTATAGTATGTCCTAAAAATGTAAAAAAAAAGTCAAAGTATAGTATGTCCTAAAAATGTAAAAAAAAGTCAAAGTATAGTATGTCCTAAAAATGTAAAAAAAAAAAAAAAAGGCAAACTATAGTATGTCCTAAAAATATTAAAAAAAAAAAAATATATAAAAAAAAGAAGTCTAAGTATAGTATGTCCTAAAAATCTAAAAAAAAAAAAAAAGGTCAAAGTGTAGTATGTCCTAAAAATGTAAATAAATAGAAATAAAAAAAGGCAAAGTATAGTATGTCCTAAAAATGTAAAAAAAAAGTCAAAGTATAGTATGTCCTAAAAATGTAAAAAAAAAGTCAAAGTATAGTATGTCCTAAAAATGTAAAAAAAAGTCAAAGTATAGTATGTCCTAAAAATGTAAAAAAAAAACCAAAAAAAAAGGTCGAGTATAGTATGTCCTAAAAAGGTAAAAAAAAATAAATAAAAAAAGGTCAAAGTATAGTATGTCCTAAAAATGTAAAAAAAAAGGTCAAAGTATAGTATGTCCTAAAAATGTAAAAAAAAAAATACATATAAAAAAAAAAAAAAAAAAGGTCAAAGTAAAGTATGTCCTAAAAATGTAAAAAAGAAGTCAAAGTATAGTATGTCCTAAAAATGTAAAAAAAAGTCAAAGTATAGTATGTCCTAAAAATGTAAAAAAAAAAAAAAAAGGCAAAGTATAGTATGTCCTAAAAATGTAAAAAAAAAAAATAAACGGTCAAAGTATAGTATGTCCTAAAAATGTAAAAAAAAAACAAAAGGTCAAAGTGTAGTATGTCCTAAAAATGTAAATAAAAAGAAATAAAAAAAGGCAAAGTATAGTATGTCCTAAAAATGAAAAAAAATAATATTAAAAAAAGTCAAAGTATAGTATGTCCTAAAAATGTAAAAAAAAAAATACATATAAAAAAAAAAAAAAAAAGGTCAAAGTAAAGTATGTCCTAAAAATGTAAATAAAAAGAAATAAAAAAAGGCAAAGTATAGTATGTCCTAAAAATATTAAAAAAAAAATATATATAAAAAAAAGAAGTCTAAGTATAGTATGTCCTAAAAATGAAAAAAAAATAATATTAAAAAAAGTCAAAGTATAGTATGTCCTAAAAATGTAAAAAAAAAAGTCTAAGCATAGTATGTCGTAAAAATGTAAAAAAAAAAAAATATATAAAAAAAAAAAAAAAAAAAGTCAAAGTATAGTATGTACTAAAAATGTAAAAAAGAAGTCAAAGTATAGTATGTCCTAAAAATGAAAAAAAAATAATATTAAAAAAAGTCTAAGCATAGTATGTCGTAAAAATGTAAAAAAAAAAAATATATAAAAAAAAAAAAAAAAAAAGTCTAAGTATAATATGTCCTAAAAATGTAAAAAAAAAAAAAAAAAAAAAAGAAGTTCAAAGTGTAGTATGTCCTAAAAATGTAAAAAAAAAAGTCAAAGTATAGTATGTCCTAAAAATGAAAAAAAAATAACATTAAAAAAAGTCAAAGTATATAATATGTCCTAAAAATGTAAAAAAAAAAAAATTAAAAAAATTCAAAGTATAGTATGTCCTAAAAATGTAAAAAAAAAAAAAAAAAAAGTCAGACTAGTATGTCCGAAAAATGTAAGAAAAAAAAAAAAAAGGTCAAAGTATAGTATGTCCTAAAAATGTAAAAAAAAAGTCAAAGTATAGTATGTCCTAAAAATGTAAAAAAAAAGTCAAAGTATAGTATGTCCTAAAAATGTAAAAAAAAATAAAAAAAAAAAGGGTCAAAGTATAGTATGTCCTAAAAATGTAAAAAAAAGTAAAAGTATACTATGTCCTAAAAATGTAAAAAAAAAAGTCAAAGTATAGTATGTCCTAAAAATGAAAAAAAAATAACATTAAAAAAAGTCTAAGCATAGTATGTCCTAAAAATGTATAAAAAACAAATATATAAAAAAAAAAAAAAAAAAGGTCAAAGTAAAGTATGTCCTAAAAATGTAAAAAAGAAGTCAAAGTATAGTATGTCCTAAAAATGTAAAAAAGAAGTCAAAGTATAGTATGTCCTGAAAATGTAAAAAAAAAAAATAAACGGTCAAAGTATAGTATGTCCTAAAAATGTAAAAAAA
>CAKAOJ020002990.1:0-24070 GCA_916701645.2 Sebastolobus alascanus | reverse complement strand
CCCACCGGGTTTATCTCCCCGTTTTAAAAAATTTCAACCCAATTTGACATGCCACTTTATGATAATCACATGCAGTTTGGGGCAAGTCATAGTCAAGTCAGCACACTGACACACTGACAGCTGTTGTTGCCTGTTGGGCTGCAATTTGCCATGTTATGATTTGAGCATATTGTTTTATGCTAAATGCAATACCTGTGAGGGTTTCTGGACAATATCTGTCATTGTTTTGTGTTGTTAATTGATTTCCAATAATAAATATATACATACATTTACATAAAGCAGCATATTTGTCCACTCCCATGTTGATAAGAGGATTAAATACTTGACTAATCCCCCTTTAAGGTACATTTAGAACAGATAAAAAATGTGTGATTAATTTGAGATTAATTAGGATAAATCATGGACAATCATGCGATTAATCACGACTAAATATTTTAATGGATTGACAGCCCTAATATTTACATATTTGTCATGTAATATTTAAAAGTAGATGAAACATTAAAAATGTGACAGTAAATCCATCATTACAGTGAGCAGTGAAAAGCTCTCTTTTTCTACATTAATGATGCTCTCAGGACTCTCAGCAGTTTATTTCCACTGTGTTCTGTGTGATCGTCAGATAATATTACACAGAGACAAAGAATTTAAACACATAATCCAGGCTAAAAGTAACAGAGTTTAAACTGACAAATGCAGAAAGGTCACCGACTGTGTGAATGTGTAAATTAATATCACGATAGATCTGACTAGAATTACTTTGTGTACTCTGCTGAGTTAATGTGATTACATGTATTGTTAGGACCTGTATGACAATAATTTAGCCTTCTTCTCTCACCTGCAAACCCAGCGGTGTGAAACGGACATAAATTATATTTATACCGTATAACCACAATAACACAGAATCAGTGTTATATATATATATATATATATATATATATATATATATATACTGATTCTGTGATATGTGACTACATGATAATATCATATATGTATATATATATATATTCATATATGATATTATCATGTAGTCACTCATCTGAATCAGCTTCTTGAGCCGTATGTTGCTGTGAGACACGTCAGAGTCGAGCTCCTACAGTCCCTCAGACTGAATGCGTTGCCTTGGTTACTTTGCTACCAATACTTTTA
This sequence comes from Sebastolobus alascanus, assembly GCA_916701645.2. Classification (NCBI taxonomy): domain Eukaryota; kingdom Metazoa; phylum Chordata; class Actinopteri; order Perciformes; family Sebastidae; genus Sebastolobus; species Sebastolobus alascanus. The sequence goes on along the minus strand of CAKAOJ020002990.1, from coordinate 22,924 downwards.
TGTATGCTGTGGATGATTATAAGATGTGAAAGGAAGCCTGCTTACCACTGATATTATGTCTGGATTTTGGTGGAAAGTCAGCATCTTAATATTGTCTTGTGTATGTGATGTTTGATGTAAAACAAAAAAAAAATCCTGACTATCTGGGTTTTTACTGCAAAACAAATCATAATTAAAGCTGCAAGCAGCGATGAACGGGCCCTCGCACCTTCCCGCACGTCGGGGCTACTGGCGGGACGCCAATCGACACACCCGTACATTTCAGTGACCATCAGACACTGCACGCACACGTTAGACTTTATTTCCTGCGTAGATTGAGTGGCACAGCAAATGACGTATTTCAATTTTTTCACCACTTCCTGTGTCCGCTCTGTGTCGCTAGAGAACACGCGCTAAACATGCATTATGTTGCTCATTATCAAGTGTAGACCACACATTGTAAATTTCATGTGAATCGGATTATGTTTGTCACATAACGCTGACTTCCTGTTGCCAGTAGGTGGCGCTATGAATAGGAGACAATACTAACATGTAGATGTTGTCAGGCCTGAACTCTTATGAAGTAGATCAAGTTTGGGGCAGAGTTGACCAAGTACAGTCGAGCTAAAAAGTCAATATCTTGAAAACGAAATAAGATATCAACAAGCTTTAAGCAACTTTTGATGAACCTGGTTCAATAATGATCCACAGAAAATTTGGTAGCAATCGTCAATACGGTAAATTGAGCTCACTTCCCCTTTAATTTTTCCCTTTAATCTAGTTTTGAGATAGTTTAGTTCTGCCTGAACGTGGGCGTGCGTGAACCTGCGCGTGCCTGAAGGTGCGCACACGTGCCGTACACTTAAGGGTCCTGGTTTGGGGATTTTGAAAATATGATCACCCTAACATAAGCTAAAGGTAAACTGCTTATTAACAGGACTCTTGAATTATAACACAACATAAGCATTAGCCAGAGACACTCACAGAAGCTACGTCATTGTTCACACTGAATCTTCCGTTTCTCAGACAAACAAAAGCACATGGCTACTTTATAAGCACATGGCTACTTTATTATGCAGAATGATGTCATCACTTTCCCACGTAACGAAATCTGCAGAAAAACTCCCTCTCTCTGCATGTTGTGTCGGAGTAAAAAACACCAGCGCAGTTGCGTCTTTACACATGGAGCTGAGTAAAATACACCATGGAGCATCCAGTTGGCCTGTGAATTATATTTTTATTTTTCTTCCCTGGAGCATCGTGGGCCCTTTTCCGTTGTCGGGTCAGGGGGCTTGAGCCCCCGGGTTTGCCGTGCATTAAGACAGCGGTGCATGGAGAGTGTGTATTGTCGGTAAAACGGTATTTCGGAACAATGCGTGTTTGTTTTCGGGACAACGGGCCAGGTCCGGGCGGGGAGTGCTGTAAAAATGTGCCCGCGAACCACCTTCGCCCGACCCTCTCCAAGCCGACCGAGAGCGGGTCTCGGCGCACGCCTCTTATGCGGGACTCCCCAGCCTGCCGTGTGTCGCTCACACCCTCCAACTGGCTGTTAACGAGGGTCTTTTGGCTGTGAAAGATTGTCCACTGTGCAAAAAAAACAACAAAAAACGTTATTTATTTCCATTTTTTTTTTTGTCAAAGTTACAGGGAGCCACTGCAGATGGGCTAAAGAGCCGCATGCGGTTCCAGAGCCGCCGACCCTGTCTTAAGCCAAAGTGTGAAATCTGACACCGTCTGAATGTGACGAATGAAAACTGATGCGTTTACTGTCACCTCTAAAATCCGTCATCCAACTATCTCCTGATAATATGGCGCATTTTTATTTCTGTAAAAAAAGAAAAACAATGGAAGGGGCATGGGTACATAATTTAATTATGCCATGTAGATGTCCTCAGGTCTGGAATACTATGTGGTATTTCAAGTTTGGGGCAGATTGGGCCAAGTACAGTTGAGTTACAAAATGTTGTTTTTCAATGGCGAGTCATGCAAATTCTCCGCCACGCCACGTCAACGCCGTTTCAAAAACCCTCACGATTTGAACAACTTTTCATCACAAAGATCTTTAGATTGTACTGACCAAATCTGAAGTTGATCGGGTTAAGTCTCTAGGACTAGTTCGTTAAAGTACAAAGCCTGGAAATGGCCAAAAATATCCAAAAAATTCACACAAAAATCCAGATGGCCGACTTCCTGTTGGGTTTAGAGAATGGCACCAAGAGACTTTTTGTTAAGTCTACGGGTGATACATGTGCCTACCAAATCTCGAACATCTAGGTGAAACGTACGGCGAGGGCTGCTTCGTTGAAATTTTGTAGGGGGCGCTATCGAGCTCCCTTGCCACACCAAAGCACAAAAACCATATCCGTTAACACATTTTAGCACCGTTAATGAGTGTGCCGAGTTTAGTTCATTTACAAGCATATCTAGCCCTTGAAAAACAACTTCCTGTTTCATGGCGAATGATGCGTCGCCACGGCAAGTACGCTCAACAAAAGCTAAAAAGCTTTGCAGGCTGGCATCAGGAACTTCTTAACACCACGCTGACCAAAGTTGAAGTGGATCTGGTTAACCTGCTAAGAGTAGCACGCCAAAATAGAGCGACTGTAACTTCCTGTTGCCAATAGGTGGCGCTATGAGTATGATTCAAAATGTGCCTGTAGATGTCTTCAAGTCGGGACACTCATCAAACGTCAGAAATTTGGAAAAGATCTGACCATCTGGAGTCGAGTTACAGAGGTTTGTTTTTTAATGGCGAGTCATCGAAATTCGCCATGCCGCCACGGCGCCGCCATTCAACGAAACCTCACAATTTTCACAAGGAAGCATCATCAAGGTCTTAAGGCTTTCCTGACCTAATTTGAGGTGGATCTGATTAGTTTGTGAGGCAGAGTACATCAGCATGCAAAACATGACATTTCCTGTTGCCAGTAGGTGGCGCTATGACTGCGAGCCAAAATTTGCACGTGGATGTCATCGGGGACGGACCTTTATCAGGCATGAGAGATTTGGAGCAGATTGGTTAATGTACGACAAAGTTACAGCAACTTCCTGTTTTTTGGCGAAAGGCGCTTTTTTGCCGCCACGCCACGGCAACATAGTTCGATGAAAATGAAAGATTTGAACAATTTTTCATCACAAAGGTCTTAAGACTGTACTGACCAAATTTGAAGTCGATCGGGTTACAACTCTAGGACTAGTTCGTTAAAGTATAGTGCCTGGAAATGGCAAAAAATACCCTAAAATAACACATTCAATTCAATATGGCTGACTTCCTGTTGGGTTTATGGTATACCTCCAAGAGGCTTTTTTGTACGTCTCAACATGTTGCATATACCTGTCAAATTTCATACTTCTAGGTGAAACCACAACGAGGGGCTCAATGTTTGCAATTTTGTAGGGGGCGCTATCGAGCCATTTTGTCACATCCCAGCAAGACACCCAGAAAATATCAAATTTTTCACCAGTCCTGATACATGTGCAAAATTTTTTCATTTTCCGAGCACCTTTAGCCCCTCAAAACTGCGATTACTTTGTCCTAAAAATAATAAGAATTAAAGCTGCAAGCAGCGATGAACGGGCCCGAGCACCTCTCCGCGCGTCGGGGGTACTGGCGGGCACGCCGACAGACGCGCCGGCAACAAGGAAACCGAACTCCAACGAGCTCAATCGACGTCTGCCACAAGACTCTATAACAAACGAGTTATGAAAGAGGGTGGGGCTAATGTGTAGGGGGCGGGGATCACCTTCAACAACTTAACAGGCACTGTCTGCTGAGTGATATGACACCTCTCACAAGAGTCTACGACAAACGCTTCATTAGTTAGTCAAGGGGGGGGGGCTTATGTGTAGGGGGCGGGGTTAACCTTCACCAATGAAACATGAACTCTCTGCTGAGTGATATGATACCACCCACGAGATTCTACGACAAACGGTTCATGAGTTATGAAAGGGGGCGTGGCTAACGTATTGGGGCGTGGCCATGAGTCAATATGGACATGTATATGTCTTCAGGACTGGACCCTCATCATGCCTGAGAAATTTGGGGCAGATCGGATTATGTACAGATTTGTTACAACAACTTCCTGTTTCATGGCGAATGGCCCAAAATGGCCGCCACGCCACGGTCAGGTCGTTCAGTGAAAACTCACCATTTGAATAACTTTTCATCACAAAGGTCTTCAGATTGTACTGACCAAATCTGAAGTTGATCGGGTTAAGTCTGTAGGAGGAGTTCGTTAAAGTACAAAGCCTGGAAATGGCCAAAAATATACGAAGAATTCAAACAAAAATCAAGATGGCCGACTTCCTGTTGGGTTTAGAGCATGGCACCAAGAGACTTTTTTTTTTAAATCTACGGATGATACATGTGCCTACCAAATCTCAAACATCTAGGTCAAACGTACCGCGAGGGCTGCTTTGTTGAAGTTTTGTAGGGGGCGCTATTGAGCCCCCTTGCCACACACAAGCACAAAAACCATATCTATTAACATATTTTAGCACCGTTAATGAGTGTGCCAAGTTTCGTTTGTTTTTTAAAGCAATCCTAGCACCTCAAAAACAACTTCCTTATTGATGGCGAACAATACGTTGCCACGGCAACGGCATTTCACGAAAATTCAAAACCTTCGCTGTCTGGCATCATGAAGGTCTTACCATTGTTGTGAACAAATTTGAGGTGGATCTGGTTAACCTGATAAGAGTAGTACACCAAAATATCACGACAGTTATGTCCTGTTGCCAACAGGTGGCGCTATGAGTATGATTGAAAGTTAGACTGTAGATGTCTTCAGGCCAGGACGCTCATCAAATGTTATTAATTTTGATAAGATCTGACCATCTGGAGTCGAGTTACAGCGGTTTGTTTGTTCATGGCGTCTCATCGAAATTCGCCATACCACCACGGCGCCGCCATTCGATGAAAACTCACAATTTTCGAAAGGAAGCATCATCAAGGTCTTAAGGCTTTTCTCACCTAGTTTGAGATAGATGTGATTAATTTCTGAGGCAGAGGACATCAACGTGTACAACATGAGATTTCCTGTTACCAATAGGTGGCGCTATGACGAAAAGCCAAAATTTGCATGTGGATGTCATCAAGCCAGGACCCTTATCACACATGAGAAATTTAGAGCAGATTGGAAAATGTATGCCAAAGTTACAACAACTTCCTGTTTTTTGGCGAAAGGCGCTTTTTCGCCGCCACGCCACGGTCAGATCGTTCAGTAAAAACTCACAATTTGAATAACTTTTCATCTTTAAGGTCTTAAGATGGTCCTGACCAAATTTCCAGTCGATCTGATGTAATCTGCAGGAGGAGTTCGTTAAAGTACACGCCCTATAAAACGCAAAAAATGGGAAAAAATCGCATTTTAAAATCCAATATGGCTGACTTCCTGTTGAATTTTGGGCATACCTCCAAGAGGCTTTTTTGTGCGTCTCCACATGATACATCTGTCTCCCAAAATTTCATACTTGTAGGTGAAATCGGAGAACGGATATCAGTTTTTTCATTTTTCTGGGGGGCGCTAGCGAGCCATTTTGCAACAGCCGAGCCCGAGACTCTTAAAATATTAAATTTTTCACCGCCTCTGATATGTGTGCCAAGTTTAACAACTTTTTGAGCATGGCAAAGGCCTCAAAAAGGCGATTCATTTGAGAGAAAAAGAAAAAGAATAATCCTTACAGTTTCAATAGGGTCCTCGGACCCGACTTCGTCGGTGCTCCCCCCTAATAATTAAAGCTGCAAGCAGCGATGAAGGGGCCCCTCGCACCTTCCCGCACGTCGGGGCTACTGGGGGACGCCAATCGACACACCCGTACATTTCAGTGACCATCAGACACTGCACGCACACGTTAGACTTTATTTCCTGCGTAGATTGAGTGGCACAGCAAATGACGTATTTCAATTTTTTCACCACTTCCTGTGTCCGCTCTGTGTCGCTAGAGAACACGCGCTAAACATGCATTATGTTGCTCATTATCAAGTGTAGACCACACATTGTAAATTTCATGTGAATCGGATTATGTTTGTCACATAACGCTGACTTCCTGTTGCCAGTAGGTGGCGCTATGAATAGGAGACAATACTAACATGTAGATGTTGTCAGGCCTGAACTCTTATGAAGTAGATCAAGTTTGGGGCAGAGTTGACCAAGTACAGTCGAGCTAAAAAGTCAATATCTTGAAAACGAAATAAGATATCAACAAGCTTTAAGCAACTTTTGATGAACCTGGTTCAATAATGATCCACAGAAAATTTGGTAGCAATCGTCAATACGGTAAATTGAGCTCACTTCCCCTTTAATTTTTCCCTTTAATCTAGTTTTGAGATAGTTTAGTTCTGCCTGAACGTGGGCGTGCGTGAACCTGCGCGTGCCTGAAGGTGCGCACACGTGCCGTACACTTAAGGGTCCTGGTTTGGGGATTTTGAAAATATGATCACCCTAACATAAGCTAAAGGTAAACTGCTTATTAACAGGACTCTTGAATTATAACACAACATAAGCATTAGCCAGAGACACTCACAGAAGCTACGTCATTGTTCACACTGAATCTTCCGTTTCTCAGACAAACAAAAGCACATGGCTACTTTATAAGCACATGGCTACTTTATTATGCAGAATGATGTCATCACTTTCCCACGTAACGAAATCGCGGAAAAACTCCCTCTCTCTGCATGTTGTGTTGGAGTAAAAAACACCAGCGCAGTTGCGTCTTTACACATGGAGCTGAGTAAAATACACCATGGAGCATCCAGTTGGCCTGTGAATTATATTTTTATTTTTCTTCCCTGGAGCATCGGGGGCCCCTTTTCCGTTGTCGGGTCAGGGGGCTTGAGCCCCGGTTAGCCCGTGCATTAAGACAGCGGTGCATGGAGAGTGTGTATTGTCGTAAAACGGTATTTCGGAACAATGCGTGTTTGTTTTCGGGACAACGGGCCAGGTCCGGGCGGGGAGTGCTGTAAAAATGTGCCCGCGAACCACCTTCGCCCCCCTCTCCAAGCCGACCGAGAGCGGGTCTCGGCGCACCGCCTCTTATGCGGGACTCCCCAGCCTGCCGTGTGTCGCTCACCCCCTCCAACTGGCTGTTAACGAGGGTCTTTTGGCTGTGAAAGATTGTCCACTGTGCAAAAAAAACAACAAAAAACGTTATTTATTTCCATTTTTTTTTTTGTCAAAGTTACAGGGAGCCACTGCAGATGGGTAAAGAGCCGCATGCGGTTCCAGAGCCGCCGACCCCTGTCTTAAGCCAAAGTGTGAAATCTGACACCGTCTGAATGTGACGAATGAAAACTGATGCGTTTACTGTCACCTCTAAAATCCGTCATCCAACTATCTCCTGATAATATGGCGCATTTTTATTTCTGTAAAAAAAGAAAAACAATGGAAGGGGCATGGGTACATAATTTAATTATGCCATGTAGATGTCCTCAGGTCTGGAATACTATGTGGTATTTCAAGTTTGGGGCAGATTGGGCCAAGTACAGTTGAGTTACAAAATGTTGTTTTTCAATGGCGAGTCATGCAAATTCTCCGCCACGCCACGTCAACGCCGTTTCAAAAACCCTCACGATTTGAACAACTTTTCATCACAAAGATCTTTAGATTGTACTGACCAAATCTGAAGTTGATCGGGTTAAGTCTCTAGGACTAGTTCGTTAAAGTACAAAGCCTGGAAATGGCCAAAAATATCCAAAAAATTCACACAAAAATCCAGATGGCCGACTTCCTGTTGGGTTTAGAGAATGGCACCAAGAGACTTTTTGTTAAGTCTACGGGTGATACATGTGCCTACCAAATCTCGAACATCTAGGTGAAACGTACGGCGAGGGCTGCTTCGTTGAAATTTTGTAGGGGGCGCTATCGAGCTCCCTTGCCACACCAAAGCACAAAAACCATATCCGTTAACACATTTTAGCACCGTTAATGAGTGTGCCGAGTTTAGTTCATTTACAAGCATATCTAGCCCTTGAAAAACAACTTCCTGTTTCATGGCGAATGATGCGTCGCCACGGCAAGTACGCTCAAAAAAAGCTAAAAAGCTTTGCAGGCTGGCATCAGGAACTTCTTAACACCACGCTGACCAAAGTTGAAGTGGATCTGGTTAACCTGCTAAGAGTAGCACGCCAAAATAGAGCGACTGTAACTTCCTGTTGCCAATAGGTGGCGCTATGAGTATGATTCAAAATGTGCCTGTAGATGTCTTCAAGTCGGGACACTCATCAAACGTCAGAAATTTGGAAAAGATCTGACCATCTGGAGTCGAGTTACAGAGGTTTGTTTTTTAATGGCGAGTCATCGAAATTCGCCATGCCGCCACGGCGCCGCCATTCAACGAAACCTCACAATTTTCACAAGGAAGCATCATCAAGGTCTTAAGGCTTTCCTGACCTAATTTGAGGTGGATCTGATTAGTTTGTGAGGCAGAGTACATCAGCATGCAAAACATGACATTTCCTGTTGCCAGTAGGTGGCGCTATGACTGCGAGCCAAAATTTGCACGTGGATGTCATCAGGGACGGACCTTTATCAGGCATGAGAGATTTGGAGCAGATTGGTTAATGTACGACAAAGTTACAGCAACTTCCTTTTTTTTTGGCGAAAGGCGCTTTTTTGCCGCCACGCCACGGCAACATAGTTCGATGAAAATGAAAGATTTGAACAATTTTTCATCACAAAGGTCTTAAGACTGTACTGACCAAATTTGAAGTCGATGGGGTTACAACTCTAGGACTAGTTCGTTAAAGTATAGTGCCGGGAAATGGCAAAAAATACCCTAAAATAACACATTCAATTCAATATGGCTGACTTCCTGTTGGGTTTATGGTATACCTCCAAGAGGCTTTTTTGTACGTCTCAACATGTTGCATATACCTGTCAAATTTCATACTTCTAGGTGAAACCACAACGAGGGGCTCAATGTTTGCAATTTTGTAGGGGGCGCTATCGAGCCATTTTGTCACATCCCAGCAAGACACCCAGAAAATATAAAATTTTTTTCACCAGTCCTGATACATGTGCAAAATTTTTTCATTTTCCGAGCACCTTTAGCCCCTCAAAACTGCGATTACTTTGTCCTAAAAAAAATAAGAATAATAATAATAATAATAAAAAATAATAAACGGACCAATTACAATAGGGCCTCGCAGACCTGCGGTCAGTGCTCGGGCCCTAATAATAATAATAATAATTAAAGCTGCAAGCAGCGATGAACGGGCCCTCGCACCTTCCCGCACGTGGGGGGTACGGGGGGGCTCTTTTTCGCCGCCACGCCACGGCAACATGTTTCGATAAAAGTTTAAGTTTTGAACAACTTTTCATCACAATGGTCTTAAGACTCTACTGACCAACTTTGATGCAATTTCAATATGACACTTCAGATCTTGGTTAATACTTGCCCCCAGAGCATGTGCACTAAATTTGATGAAATTCTGTCCACCAGATCTTGAGGTACAAGCTTTCGATAATTTTGGCCCCCCCTATGGGTCGAGCTGAAACAGCTTTGGTACGCCCATTCCCAAACACGTACTGAAGATATCTACCAAGACTTATGATGCTTAGACTAATGGTCAATGAATAACGGTGATTTCCTGCAAAACCCCGCCCTCTTAAAGTTCATTGGTCAATATCTTGAAAACGAAATAAGATATCAACAAGCTTTAAGCAACTTTTGATGAGCCTGGTCCAAAAAGATCCACAGAAAATTTGGTAGCAATCGTCAATACTGTAAATTGAGCTCACTTTCCCTTTAATTTTTCCCTTTATTCTAGTTTTGAGATAGTTTAGTTCTGCCTGAACGTGCGCGCGCGTGAACCTGCGCGTGCCTGAACGTGCGCAAGCCTGAACCTGCGCGTGTGGTACACTAAATGGTCCGGGTTTTGGGGGGTTTAAAAATATGATCACCCTAACATAAGCTAAAGGTAAACTGCTTATTAACAGGTCTCTTGAATTATAACAAAACCATAAACATTAGCCAGAGACACTCACAGAAGCTACGTCATTGTTCACACTGAATCTTCCAGCACATGGCTACTTTATTATGCAGAATGATGTCATCACTTTCCCACGTAACTAAATCCGCGGAAAACTCCCTCTCTCTGCAGGTTCTGTCGGAGTAAAAAACACCAGCGCAGTTGCGTCTTTACCATGGAGCGGAGTAAAATACACCATGGAGCATCCAGTTGGCCTGTGAATTATATTTTTTTTTTTTCTTCCCCCGGATCATCGTGGGCCCTTTTCCGTTGTCGGGTCAGAGGGCTTGAGCCCCGGTTAGCCCGTGCATTAAGACAGCGGTGCATGGAGAGTGTGTATTGTCGGTAAAACGGTATTTCGGAACAATGTGTTTGTTTTCGGGATAACGGGCCAGGCCCGGGGGGGGGAGTGATGTAAAGCTGCGCGCCACCTTCGCGCGACCCTCTCCAAGCCGACCTAGACCCGGGTCTCGGCGCACCGCCTCGTATGCGTGACTCCCCAGCCTGCCGTGTGTCGCTCACACCCTCCAACTTGCTTTTTTGGCTGTGAAAGATTGTCCACTGTGCAAAAAAAACAACAAAAAACGTTATTTATTTCCATTTTTTTTTTGTCAAAATTACAGGAAGCCACTGCAGACGGGCTAAAGACCCGCATGCGGTTCCAGAGCCGCGGGTTGCCGACCCCCTGTCCTAAGCCAAAACTCTCCCCTTCTGCGTGTGTGTAATCTGACACCATCTGAATGTGACGAATGAAAACTGATGCGTTTACTGTCACCTCTAAAATCCGTCATCCAACTATCTCTTGATAATATGGCGCAATTTTATTTCTGTATGTGCCTGTAGATGTCTTCAGGTCGGGACGCTCATCAAACGTCAGAAATTTGGAAAAGATCTGACCATCTGGAGTCGAGTTACAGAGGTTTGTTTTTTAATGGCGAGTCATCGAAATTCGCCATGCCGCCACGGCGCCGCCATTCAACGAAACCTCACAATCTTCACAAGGAAGCATCATCAAGGTCTTAAGGCTTTCCTGACCTAATTTGTGGTGGATCTGATTAGTTTGTGAGGCAGAGTACATCAGCATGCAAAACATGACATTTCCTGTTGCCAGTAGGTGGCGCTATGACTGCGAGCCAAAATTTGCATGTGGATGTCATCAGGGACGGACCTTTATCAGGCATGAGAGATTTGGAGCAGATTGGTTAATGTACGACAAAGTTACAGCAACTTCCTGTTTTTTGGCGAAAGGCGCTTTTTTGCCGCCACGCCACGGCAACATAGTTCGATGAAAATGAAAGATTCGAACAACTTTTCATCACAAAGGTCTTAAGACTGTACTGACCAAATTTGAAGTCGATCGGGTTACAACTCTAGGACTAGTTCGTTAAAGTATAGTGCCTGGAAATGGCAAAAAATACCCTAAAATAACACATTCAATTCAATATGGCTGACTTCCTGTTGGGTTTATGGTATACCTCCAAGAGGCTTTTTTGTACGTCTCAACATGTTGCATATACCTGTCAAATTTCATACTTCTAGGTGAAACCACAACGAGGGGCTCAATGTTAGCAATTTTGTGGGGGGCGCTATCGAGCCATTTTGTCACATCCCAGCAAGAGACCCAGAAAATATCAAATTTTTCACCAGTCCTGATACATGTGCAAAATTTTTTCATTTTCCGAGCACTTTTAGCCCCTCAAAACTGCGATTACTTTGTCCTAAAAATAATAAGAAAAATTTAAAGCTGCAAGCAGCGATGAACGGGCCCTCGCACCTTCCCGCACGTCGGGGCTACTGGCGGGACGCCAATCGACACACCCGTACATTTCAGTGACCATCAGACACTGCACGCACACGTTAGACTTTATTTCCTGCGTAGATTGAGTGGCACAGCAAATGACGTATTTCAATTTTTTCACCACTTCCTGTGTCCGCTCTGTGTCGCTAGAGAACACGCGCTAAACATGCATTATGTTGCTCATTATCAAGTGTAGACCACACATTGTAAATTTCATGTGAATCGGATTATGTTTGTCACATAACGCTGACTTCCTGTTGCCAGTAGGTGGCGCTATGAATAGGAGACAATACTAACATGTAGATGTTGTCAGGCCTGAACTCTTATGAAGTAGATCAAGTTTGGGGCAGAGTTGACCAAGTACAGTCGAGCTAAAAAGTCAATATCTTGAAAACGAAATAAGATATCAACAAGCTTTAAGCAACTTTTGATGAACCTGGTTCAATAATGATCCACAGAAAATTTGGTAGCAATCGTCAATACGGTAAATTGAGCTCATTTCCCCCTTTTAAATTTTTTCCCCTTTAATCTAGTTTTGAGATAGTTTAGTTCTGCCTGAACGTGGGCGTGCGTGAACCTGCGCGTGCCTGAAGGTGCGCACACGTGCCGTACACTTAAGGGTCCTGGTTTGGGGATTTTGAAAATATGATCACCCTAACATAAGCTAAAGGTAAACTGCTTATTAACAGGACTCTTGAATTATAACACAACATAAGCATTAGCCAGAGACACTCACAGAAGCTACGTCATTGTTCACACTGAATCTTCCGTTTCTCAGACAAACAAAAGCACATGGCTACTTTATAAGCACATGGCTACTTTATTATGCAGAATGATGTCATCATTTTCCCCACGTAACGAAATCTGGGGAAAAAAACTCCCTCTCTCTGCATTTTGTGTCGGAGTAAAAAACACCAGCGCAGTTGCGTCTTTACACATGGAGCTGAGTAAAATACACCATGGAGCATCCAGTTGGCCTGTGAATTATATTTTTATTTTTCTTCCCTGGAGCATCGTGGGCCCTTTTCCGTTGTCGGGTCGGGGGGCTTGACCCCCGGTTAGCCCGTGCATTAAGACAGCGGTGCATGGAGAGTTTTGTATTGTCGGTAAAACGGTATTTCGGAACAATGCGTGTTTGTTTTCGGGACAACGGGCCAGGTCCGGGCGGGGAGTGCTGTAAAAATGTGCCCGCGAACCACCTTCGCCCGACCCTCTCCAAGCCGACCGAGAGCGGGTCTCGGCGCACCGCCTCTTATGCGGGACTCCCCAGCCTGCCGTGTGTCGCTCACACCCTCCAACTGGCTGTTAACGGGGGTCTTTTGGCTGTGAAAGATTGTCCACTGTGAAAAAAAAAACAAAAAAAAAACGTTATTTATTTCCATTTTTTTTTTTGTAAAAGTTACAGGGAGCCACTGCAGATGGGCTAAAGAGCCGCATGCGGTTCCAGAGCCGCCGACCCCTGTCTTAAGCCAAAGTGTGAAATCTGACACCGTCTGAATGTGACGAATGAAAACTGATGCGTTTACTGTCACCTCTAAAATCCGTCATCCAACTATCTCCTGATAATATGGCGCATTTTTATTTCTGTAAAAAAAGAAAAACAATGGAAGGGGCAGGGGAACATAATTTAATTATGCCATGTAGATGTCCTCAGGTCTGGAATACTATGTGGTATTTCAAGTTTGGGGCAGATTGGGCCAAGTACAGTTGAGTTACAAAATGTTGTTTTTCAATGGCGAGTCATGCAAATTCTCCGCCACGCCACGTCAACGCCGTTTCAAAAACCCTCACGATTTGAACAACTTTTCATCACAAAGATCTTTAGATTGTACTGACCAAATCTGAAGTTGATCGGGTTAAGTCTCTAGGACTAGTTCGTTAAAGTACAAAGCCTGGAAATGGCCAAAAATATCCAAAAAATTCACACAAAAATCCAGATGGCCGACTTCCTGTTGGGTTTAGAGAATGGCACCAAGAGACTTTTTGTTAAGTCTACGGGTGATACATGTGCCTACCAAATCTCGAACATCTAGGTGAAACGTACGGCGAGGGCTGCTTCGTTGAAATTTTGTAGGGGGCGCTATCGAGCTCCCTTGCCACACCAAAGCACAAAAACCATATCCGTTAACACATTTTAGCACCGTTAATGAGTGTGCCGAGTTTAGTTCATTTACAAGCATATCTAGCCCTTGAAAAACAACTTCCTGTTTCATGGCGAATGATGCGTCGCCACGGCAAGTACGCTCAACAAAAGCAAAAAAGCTTTGCAGGCTGGCATCAGGAACTTCTTAACACCACCTGACCAAATTTGAAGTGGATCTGGTTAACCTGCTAAGAGTAGCACGCCAAAATAGAGCGACTGTAACTTCCTGTTGCCAATAGGTGGCGCTATGAGTATGATTCAAAATGTGCCTGTAGATGTCTTCAAGTCGGGACACTCATCAAACGTCAGAAATTTGGAAAAGATCTGACCATCTGGAGTCGAGTTACAGAGGTTTGTTTTTTAATGGCGAGTCATCGAAATTCGCCATGCCGCCACGGCGCCGCCATTCAACGAAACCTCACAATTTTCAAAAGGGAAGCATCATCAAGGTCTTAAGGCTTTCCTGACCTAATTTGAGGTGGATCTGATTAGTTTGTGAGGCAGAGTACATCAGCATGCAAAACATGACATTTCCTGTTGCCAGTAGGTGGCGCTATGACTGCGAGCCAAAATTTGCACGTGGATGTCATCGGGGACGGACCTTTATCAGGCATGAGAGATTTGGAGCAGATTGGTTAATGTACGACAAAGTTACAGCAACTTCCTTTTTTTTGGCGAAAGGCGCTTTTTTGCCGCCACGCCACGGCAACATAGTTCGATAAAAATGAAAGATTTGAACAATTTTTCATCACAAAGGTCTTAAGACTGTACTGACCAAATTTGAAGTCGATGGGTTACAACTCTAGGACTAGTTCGTTAAAGTATAGTGCCTGGAAATGGCAAAAAATACCCTAAAATAACACATTCAATTCAATATGGCTGACTTCCTTTTGGGGTTTATGGTATACCTCCAAGAGGCTTTTTTGTACGTCTCAACATGTTGCATATACCTGTCAAATTTCATACTTCTAGGTGAAACCACAACGAGGGGCTCAATTTTTGCAATTTTGTGGGGGGCGCTATCGAGCCATTTTGTCACATCCCAGCAAGACCCCCAGAAAATATCAAATTTTCACCAGTCCTGATACATGGGGAAAAATTTTTTTCATTTTCCGAGCACCTTTAGCCCCTAAAAACTGCGATTACTTTGTCCTAAAAAAAATAAGAATTACAGCCGCAAGCGGCAGTTCGCGGTTTATGCCCTTTTTCGCTCAACAGCGGAAGCACCTGAAATCAAAGCCACGAGCAGCAGTGATCGGGTTTTGGGCTTCACAAAGCAAAGTCATTTCACCTGGTTTAATTCTGTATAAAGAAGGAGTGAGACCAATCACCCCCTTGTTTCATTATTACACTGTATGCAGCCTTTCTGTAGTTGCACACTCAAAGTCCTCCCAGTCATATTTCTTGGCATTCTGGTGACATTTCAACAGGTAAATTTAAAAATATCCATCAATTTTGGGGAAGCTGGGACGAACTCCCATTCATTTGTGACGAAATTCGCGATAGGCCCATTCAAATTTTTGGGCCTGGTAGCGCCTCCTAGTGGTCGATTTGAACGAAACTTTCAGGGTACGTTTCAGGTACTCCTATGAACATATTCTGCCAGTTTCGAGAAGATGAGCCTAACATTTGTGGAATTAGCTGTATTGATGTGATAAGCCACGCCCCTTTAAAGTTCATTGGCCAATATCTTGAAAACGCAATGAGATATCAACCTCATTTATGCAACTTTAGATGCCCATGGTCCAATGATGTTCCACAAAAAATTTGCCAGCAATCGGACCTACGGTTTAGGAGGAGATGTCAAAAATGGGTTTTTCAAATTATTAAAAATGGAGGAAAATCTAGAAGGCGGACTTAAGTGGTCCAAGAGGTTTTTTTGTAGAGCACATTCAGCAACACATGTCTGTCAAATTTCAAATCAATCGAACTTATGGTGTGAGGGGGCTGGCCTTAAAAAATGTTGTAGCGCCACCGTGTGGCCAATTTGGATCATATTTTACGTGAAGCATTATGACATCATGTACAGTTATGGTACCAAGTTTCATGTCTCTAGCTAGTTCCAGCTCACAGCAAATTGAGCAAAGGCATAATTTAGCATAAAATGCTACATAGGCCACGCCCACTTGCACCGATCAATATGACACTTCAGATCTTAGTTAATACTGGCCCCCAGAACATGTGTCCCAAAATTTTGATAAAATTCTGTCCCCCCGGGATCTTGAGGTACAAGTTTTTGATGTTTTTGGCCCCCCCTATGGGTCGAGCAAGAAATGCTTTGGGACGCCTATTCCCAAACACGTATTGAAGTTATCTCCCAAGATTTATGATGATCAGATTAATGGTCAATGAATTATGGCCAATTTCCTAATAAGCCCCGCCCAGTGAAAAGTTTGTTGGTCAACAGCTTCAAAACGCAATGACATATCAACACGTTATATGCAACTTTAGATGAGCTTCATCCAATAATGATCCACAGAAAATTTGGTAGCAATGGGACGTACGGTTTAGGAGGAGATGTCAAAAAGTGTTTTTCAAAAAATTCAAGATGGCGGAAAATCTAGTTAGGCGGACTTTAGTGGTCCCAGAGGCTTTTTTGTAAATCAGACGGAGCTGGACATGTGTGTAAAATTTTCAAGTCAATCGGACTTACGGTTCGAGAAGCGGGGCCCTTTTCCCAAAATCGCGTGTTTGAGCGTTAATTACAGCGCCACCATGGGGCCGATTGCTGTCATATTTCGTGAAATGCCGTTAAATATCCTTTCCATTCATTGTGCCAACTTTCATGTTTTTAGCTCTTTTCATCTCACGGCAAATTGAGCCTAAAAGGGCAGACAACAAAAAAAATTACAGCCGCAAGCGGCAGTTCGCGGGTTTATGCCCTTTTTCGCTCAACAGGGGAAGCACCTGAAATCAAAGGCACGAGCAGCAGTGATGGGGTTTTGGGCTTCACAAAGCAAAGTTATTTCACCTGGTTTAAATCTGTATAAAGAAGGAGTGAGACCAATCACACCCTTGTTTCATTATTACACTGTATGCAGCCTTTCTGTATTTGCACACTCAAAGTCCCGCCAGTCATATTTCTTGGCATTTTGGTGACATTTCAACAGGTCAATTAAAATATCCATCAAGTTTGGTGAAGCTGGGACGAACTCCCATTGATTTGTGGCAAAAATTCGTGATGGGCCCCATGCAAATCTTTGGGCCTGGTGGCGCCTCCTAGTGGTCGATTTGAACGAAACTTTCAGGGTACGTTTCAGGTACTCCTATGAACATATTCTGCCAGTTTCGAGAAGATGGGCCTAACAGTTGTGGAATTAGCTGTATTGATGTGCTAAGCCACGCCCCTTTAAAGTTCATTGGTCAATATCTTGAAAACGCAATGAGATATCAACCTCATTTATGAAATTTTAGATGAGACTGGTCCAATAATGTTCCACAGAAAATTTGCCAGCAATCGGACCTACGGTTTAGGAGGGGGAATGTCAAAAATGGGTTTTTCAAATTATTCACAATGGGGGGAAAATCTAGAAGGCGGACTTAAGTGGTCCAAGAGGCTTTTTTGTAGAGCACATTCAGCAACACATGTCTGTCAAATTTCAAATCAATCGAACTTATGGTGTGAGGGGGCGGGCCTTGAAAAATGTTGTAGCGCCACCGTGTGGCCAATTTGGATCATATTTTACGTGAAGCATTATGACATGATGTACAGTTATGGTACCAAGTTTCATGTCTCTAGCTCGTTCCAGCTCACAGCAAATTGAGCAAAGGCAAAATTTTAAAGCATAAAATGCAAAATAGGCCACGCCCACTTGCACCGATCAATATGACACTTCAGATCTTAGTTAATACTGGCCCCCAGAGCATGTGTGCCAAATTTGAAAAAATTCTGTCCACCGGATGTTGAGGTACAAGTTTTTGATGTTTTTGGGCGCCCCCTATGGGTCGAGCGAGAAATGTTTTTGGATGCCTATTCCCAAACACGTATTGAAGATATCTACCAAGATTTATGATGATCAGATTAATGGTCAATGAATTAGGCCAATTTCCTAATAAGCCCCGCCCAGTGAAAAGTTTGTTGGTCAACAGCTTCAAAACGCAATGACATATCAACACGCTTTATGCAACTTTAGATGAGCTTCATCCAATAATGATCCACAGAAAATTTGGTAGCAATCGGACCTACGGTTTAGGAGGAGATGTCAAAAATGTGTTTTTCAAAAAATTCAAGATGGGGGAAAAAATCTAGTTAGGCGGACTTTAGTGGCCCCCAGAGGCTTTTTTGTAGATCACAAGGAGCTGGACATGTGTGTCAAATTTCAAGTCAATCGGACTTACGGTGGGGAGGGGCGTGGCCTTTCCGAAATCGCGTGTTTGAGCGTTAATTACAGCGCCACCATGTGGCCGATTGGAGTCATATTCCTTGAGAAGCATTTGCACATCATTTCCAGTTTTTGGGGCCAAGTTTCATGTTTCTAGCTCATTCCATCTCACGGCAAATTGAGCCGAAATTTTAAAGACAACAAATAATAATAATAACAAACCGGCACAAACTCAATGGGGTTTTAGCCCCTTCGGGGCATAAACCCTAATAATAATAATAATAATAACAAATTCACACAAATCAATGGGGTTTAGCCCCTTGGGGGCATAAACCCTAATTACAGCCGCAAGCGGCATTTCGGGGTTTATGCCCTTTTCGCTCAACAGGGGAAGCACCTAAAAATCAAAGCCACGAGCAGCAGTAAAGGGTTTTGGGCTTCCCCAAAGCAAAGTCATTTCACCGGGTTTTAAAATTCTGTATAAAGACGGAGTGGACCAATCACCCCCTTGTTTCATTATTACATGATGCAGCCTTTCTGTAGTTGCACACTCAAAGTCCTGCCAGTCATATTTTTGGCATTTTGGTGACATTTCAACGGTCAATTAAAATATCCATAAATTTTTGGGTTTAAAGGGTGGGACGAACTCCCATTCATTTGTGACGAAATTCGCGATAGGCCCATGCAAATTTTTGGGGCCTGGTAGCGCCCCCGTGGTCAAATTTGAACAAAAACTTTAGGGTACGTTTCAGGTACCCCTATGAAAATATTCTGCCTTTTTCGAAAAAGAGGGGGCCTAACAGTTGTGGAATAAGCTGTATTGATGTGCTAACCCACGCCCCTTTAAAGTTCATTGGTCAATATCTTGCAAACGCAATGATATATAAACCCCTCATTTATGCAATTTTTGAGGGAGATGGTCCAATGATTTTCCCACAGAAAATTTGCCAGCAATCGGACCTACGGTTTAGGAGGGGGATGCCCAAAAATGTGTTTTTAAAAATTTTTAAAAAATGGAGGAAAATCTAGAAGGCAGACTTAAGTGGTCCAAGAGGCTTTTTTGTAGAGCACATTCGGGCAACACTTTGTCTGTAAAATTTTTCAAATCAATCGAACTTATGGTGTGAGGGGGCTGGCCTTGAAAAATGTTGTAGCGCCACCGTGTGGCCAATTTGGATCATATTTTACGTGAAGCATTATGACATCATGTACCTTTGTGGTCCCAAAGTTTCATGTCTCTAGCTCTTTTCCAGCTCACAGCAAATTGAGCAAAGGCATAATTTAGCATAAAATGCTAAATAGGCCACGCCCCCCATGCACCGATCAATATGACACTTTAGATTTAGTTAATACTGGCCCCCAGAGCATGTTTCCCAAAATTTGATAAAATTATGTCCCCCGGGATCTTGAGGTACAAGTTTTTGATGTTTTTGGCCCCCCCCTATGGGTCGAACGAGAAATGCTTTGGGACGCCTATTTCCAAACACGTATTGAAGTTATCTACCAAGATTTATGATGATCAGATTAATGGTCAATGAATTATGGCCAATTTCCTAATAAGCCCCGCCCAGTGAAAAGTTTGTTGGTCAACAGCTTCAAAACGCAATGAGATATCAACACGCTTTATGCAACTTTAGATGAACTTCATCCAATAATGATCCACAGAAAATTTGGTAGCAATCGGACCTACGGTTTAGGAGGAGATGTCAAAAATGTGTTTTTCAAAAAATTCAAGATGGCGGAAAATCTAGTTAGGCGGACTTTAGTAGTCCCAGAGGCTTTTTTGTAGATCACATGGAGCTGGACATGTGTGTCAAATTTCAAGTCAATCGGACTTACGGTTCGAGAGGCGTGGCCTTTCAAAAATCGCGTGTTTGAGCGTTAATTACAGCGCCACCATGTGGCCGATTGCTGTCATATTCCTTGAGAAGAATTTGCACATCATTTCCAGTTATTGGGCCAAGTTTCATGTTTCTATCTCATTCCATCTCATGGGAATATGAGCTCAAAATTAAGACAACAAATAATAATAATAATTACAGCCGCAAGCGGCAGTTCGCGGGTTTATGCCCTTTTTCGCTCAACAGCGGAAGCACCTGAAATCAAAGCCACGAGCAGCAGTGATCGTGTTTTGGGCTTCACAAAGCAAAACATAGTCATTTAACCTGTTTTAAGTCTGTATAAAGAAGGATTGAGACCAATCACACCCTTGTTTCATTATTACACTATATGCAGCCTTTCTGTAGTTGCACACTCAAAGTCCCGCCAGTCATATTTCTTGGCATTTGAGTGACATTTCAACAGGTCAATTAAAATATCCATCAAGTTTGGTGAAGCTGGGACGAACTCCCATTGATTGTGTCGAAATTTGTGATAGGCCCATGAAAATCTTTGGGCCTGGTGGCGCCTCCTAGTGGTCGATTTGAACGAAAATTTCAGGGTACGTTTCAGGTACTCCTCTGAACATATTCTGCTAGTTTCGAGAAGATGGGCCCAACAGTTGTGGAATTAGCTGTATTGCTGTGCTCAGCCACGCCCCTTTAAAGTTCATCGGTCAAGATCTTGAAAACGCAATGAGATATCAACCTCATTTATGCAACTTTAGATGAACATGATCCAATGATGTTCCACAGAAAATTTGCCAGCAATCGGACCTACGGTTTAGGAGGAGATGTCAAAAATGTGTTTTTCAAATTATTCAAAATAGATGAAAATCTAGAAGGCGGACTTAAGTGGTCCAAGAGGCTTTTTTGTAGATCTCATTCAGCAGCACATGTCTGTCAAATTTCAAATCAATGGGACTTATGGTGTGAGGGGGCTGGCCTTGAAAAATGTTGTAGCGCCACCATGTGGCCAATTTGGATCATATTTTACGTGAAGCATTATGACATCATGTACAGTTATGGTACCAAGTTTCATGTCTCTAGCTCGTTCCAGCTCACAGCAAATTGAGCAAAGGCATAATTTAGCATAAAATGCTAAATAGGCCACGCCCACTTGCACCGATCAATATGACACTTCAGATCTTAGTTAATACTTGTCCCAAAGAGCATGTGTACCAAATTTGATGAAATTCTGTCCACCGGATCTTGAGGTACAAGTTTTTGATGTTTTTGGCGCCCCCTATGGGTCGAGCGAGAAATGCTTTGGACGCCTATTCCCAAACACGTATTGAAGTTATCTACCAAGATTTATGATGATCAGATTAATGGTCAATGAATTATGGCCAATTTCCTAATAAGCCCCGCCCAGTGAAAAGTTTGTTGGTCAACAGCTTCAAAACGCAATGACATATCAACACGCTTTATGCAACTTTAGATGAGCTTCATCCAATAATGATCCACAGAAAATTTGGTAGCAATCGGACCTACGGTTTAGGAGGAGATGTCAAAAATGTGTTTTTCAAAAAATTCAAGATGGCGGAAAATCTAGTTAGGCGGACTTTAGTGGTCCCAGAGGCTGTTTTGTAGATCAGACGGAGCTGGACATGTGTGTCAAATTTCAAGTCAATCGGACTTACGGTTCGAGAGGCGTGGCCTTTCCAAAATCGCGTGTTTGAGCGTTAATTACAGCGCCACCATGTGGCCGATTGCTGTCATATTCCTTGAGAAGAATTTGCACATCATTTCCAGTTATTGGGCCAAGTTTCATCTTTTTAGCTCATTCCAGCTCATGGGAATATTAGCTCAAAATTAAGACAACAAATAATAATAATAATAATAATAATAATAATAACAAATTCACACAAAAACAATAGGGTTTAGCCCCTTCGGGGCATAAACCCTAATTACAGCCGCAAGCGGCAGTTCGCGGGTTTATGCCCTTTTTCGCTCAACAGCGGACGCACCTGAAATCAAAGCCACGAGCAGCAGTGATCGGGTTTTGGGCTTCACAAAGCAAAGTCATTTCACCTGGTTTAATTCTGTATAAAGAAGGAGTGAGACCAATCACACCCTTGTTTCATTATTACACTGTATGCAGCCTTTCTGTAGTTGCACACTCAAAGTCCCGCCAGTCATATTTCTTGGCATTTTGGTGACATTTCAACAGGTCAATTAAAATATCAATCAAGTTTGGAGAAGCTGGGACGAACTCCCATTGATTTGTCGCGAAATTCGTGATAGGCCCATGCAAATCTTTGGGCCTGGTGGCGCCTCCTAGTGGTCGATTTGAATGAAACTTTCAGGGTACGTTTCAGGTACTCCTATGAACATATTCTGCAAGTTTCGAGAAGATGGGCCCAACAGTTGTGGAATTAGCTGTATTGATGTGCTAAGCCACGCCCCTTTAAAGTTCATTGGTCAATATCTTGAAAACGCAATGAGATATCAACCTCATTTATGCAACTTTAGATGAACATGGTCCAATGATGTTCCACAGAAAATTTGCCAGCAATCGGACCTACGGTTTAGGAGGAGATGTCAAAAATGTTTTTTTCAAATTATTCAAAATGGAGGAAAATCTAGAGGGCGGACTTTAGTCGTCCAAGAGGCTTTTTTGTAGAGCACATTCAGGAACATATGTCTGTCAAATTTCAAATCAATCGGACTTATGGTGTGAGGGGGCTGGCCTTGAAAAATGTTGTAGCGCCACCGTGTGGCCAATTTGGATCATATTTTACGTGAAGCATTATGACATCATGTACAGTTATGGTACCAAGTTTCATGTCTCTAGCTTGTTCCAGCTCACAACAAATTGAGCAAAGGCATAAT
>CAKAOJ020002989.1:0-23285 GCA_916701645.2 Sebastolobus alascanus | reverse complement strand
GGGTCCGATTTTTTGGAGGATTGTATCTCCAAGAATCGTCTGAGGGGGGCTTCCTGGAGGAAACATAACTCAAAGTCTCTTTTGTTCGGCAGTGCGATGAATGAGTACACGTCCGTGGTGTTGATCCAGCAGGATTCAAACAGGAGTGCTTCACCGACATGGTCACGACTGGGGGGATCACCGTCTCCGGTGTATCTCAGCCGTACCCAGAAAAGACCAAACTTAGAAGCATATTGCAAAGGACGACTGACGAGGGGAGCCATGGTGGCCAGCTGCCCAGCCGGGCGCTGGAAGGTGGAGGAGAGCACAAAGTCCCTCCTTTTTTAATATTTAAATATATATCAATATTATATAGAAATATTAATATATATTAAAGATATCAATAACCGCCTGTTTTGCCTCTGCCGCTCATCGTGAGATGCTTTCTATAGTCGGGACTAATAAAAAAAAAAAGTGTTGCTCCATTAGCCGAAGCCCTGCTTTATATGTCCGCTAAGCGCGCGGGACTGTAGCTGTTCCTGACAGACCAATCAGAGAAGAGGCTTCCAGCAGAGCAGAGGACGGCCCACCAATCAGCAGCGGAGATTCGGGCGGTGGGTCGCTCCATCAATCAGGAGCCGGAGGTCTGAAGCAGCGTCACCATTCCACAGCCGGTCCTGCAGTTTAAGAGCAGCGTGTCTCTTCATTGTAGCTCCTACATCTCCTGACCAGAGAAAGAAGAAGTCATGGCAAGAACCAAGCAGACCGCTCGTAAATCCACCGGCGGCAAAGCCCCCAGGAAGCAGCTGGCCACCAAGGCTGCCCGTAAGAGCGCCCCGGCCACCGGCGGCGTGAAGAAGCCTCACCGCTACAGGCCCGGTACCGTGGCTCTGAGAGAGATCCGTCGCTACCAGAAATCCACGGAGCTGCTGATCCGCAAGCTGCCCTTCCAGCGCCTGGTGAGAGAAATCGCTCAGGATTTCAAGACCGACCTGCGCTTCCAGAGCTCCGCTGTCATGGCTCTGCAGGAGTCCAGTGAGGCTTACCTGGTCGGCCTGTTTGAGGACACCAACCTCTGCGCCATCCACGCCAAGAGGGTCACCATCATGCCCAAAGACATCCAGCTGGCCCGTCGCATCCGCGGAGAGCGAGCTTAAACTGTCTGCTGCTGCTCCACAAACCACAACGGCTCTTTTAAGAGCCACCTCACTCTTCACTGAAGGGCTCATTCCTCTACTGCAAACACAGGGTTTAATATCACATATAACAGTATATACCTGAGAAATGAAAGATGTGCTAACTTCTCTGTAAAAAAAAAAATACATATTATAAATCAAGACTTAATAGTCAAGACCATCATCCTATCCAAACTCCTTTTTTTATATAAAACTTATTCCTCCATTTTTTTCCTCCAAACAACAAAATGATAATTAAATTAAACAGTGTATGAACATAGAGCTAATGTATAAAACCCCCTTTGGTTCAGGGGCTGTAGAGCTGGGTATTAGATGGAATATTGCTTTTGTTAAAACTGTTTCTATATCATCAGAAATGGTCTCTGGGTCGGTGATCGCTCCATGTGGAGAAAGAGACAAGGCAAATCAAGACATGGCTCTTATCTAACTTTAAAGCAAGGAATCTCTGGGTTTGTGCTTCATCATAATCATAATAGTAATAATAAGAACCGTTCATCCGATCGACTTCACACTTGTCGGGTGTGTTGCTGGGGACCATTTCTTGCATTTTTTTTCTGAAGTAAAACTATCAATACTGCACGGTAAAATTCTAATATTTACTTCATGTGAAGAGTGAAAGAGAGGCATTATCAGCACAATGTACTTGAATGTACTAAATGTCTGTTCAAGGTGGAGCTTTCAATTCTTAAATGATGCTTGATAGATCTATCTATCTAAACATCATAATACATCTATAGCTGTTTGGGGCTCTTTTAGTTGGGGGTCGCAGTCAGTAATATAATAATAATAATACATTTTATTTATATAGCACCTTTCGAAAACAAGTTACAAAGTGCTTACCAGTAAAAGCATGATAAAAGAAATAACACCCAGAACTTGAATCTAAACAAAATATATCATATAAATACAAAATAAATATAAAATAAAATCACATAAATAGTTACAACAATGCACCATCAGTTAAGAAAAAGCCATAATATAAAAGTGAGTCTTAAGAAGAGATTTAAAGGAAGATACTGAGTTTGCCTGCCTGAGATCCTCAGGTAGGGAGTTCCACAGCTGAGGGGCCCGGACAGCAAAAGCCCGGTCACCTTTGTTGAAAAGTCTGGATTTTGGAACTGTTAGTAGGGCCCTGCCAGAGGATCTCAAGCATCGATCAGGCTGATAGGGAGTCAGCAAATCACCGATATAGGCAGCAGCCAGACCATTCAAGGCTTTAAAAACAAGCAGTAAAATCTTAAAATCAATTCTAAAACTCACAGGTAACCAGTGAAGGGCAGCAAGGATTGGTGTGATGTGATCGCTTCTCTTAGTACGAGTTAAAAGCCTGGCAGCAGCGTTTAGTATTGACTGTAATCTGTGGGTGTTCCGCTTGCTGATACCAGAAAAAAGTGCATTACAATAATCGAGTCTGGAGGAGATAAAAGCATGGATGACCTTTTCTAAGTCAGCATGGGAAAGGAATGACCTGATCTTAGTAAGCTGTCTCAGTTGGGCAAAACAGGACTGCCCCACTTTAGTCACCTGAGCATCAAATGACAGTTCAGAGTCAAAAATAACACCTAGGTTCCGGGCCTCTTTCTCAACATTATTCGACAAGGCACCCAGACTAGAAGAGAGATTCTCAATACTGCTAGTGCTGGGGCTACAGGGGGAGATTATAAGTATTACAGATTTGGAGTCATTCAGCTGCAGGAAATTTTTTGACATCCAATTTTTTATATCAGTGAGGCAGGACAACAAACAGGACACATCGGTGGTACCAGGCTTTAACGGGACATACAGCTGCGTGTCATTGGCATAGCAATGGAAATCAATATTGTGTCTACGAATGATTTGCCCCAGGGGTAGCATGTAGACAGTGAATAAAAGGGGACCCAATATAGAGCCCTGGGGGACCCCACAAAATAAAGGAGTGTGAGAGGAAGAGGCATCTCCAAGCGTTACAGAGAAGGACCTGCCAGACAAATAAGAGATCAACCAATCCAGTGCCACATCACTGATGCCACCATGAATTTTCAGATGGCCGATCAGGATATCATGGTCTACAGTGTCGAAGGCTGAGCTGAGGTAAAGGAGAATAGATAGATAACCTAGCTTATCTATTGGTTGAGTCTGTCCATGTACAGGCCAAGCATTCAGCCCATACTGAACGAGCACTGCACTAGTTCTAAGCTATTTTACAGGGATTTTATGATTATTATCATTATTATTATTATTATTATCATCATTATTAATATTATTATTATTATTATTATTATTATTATTATTATTATTATTATTTTTACCAAAGAGCTCAGCAGCAGCACAGGTTCAGCAACAAGGACAGAGACAGCAGCTCTGTCATGTCAGTTCAGAACCTCGGACAGCGACGGTCTCACAAAACTCCTCAGAAGGGAGGAAGGAAGCTCCACTGCTCACTGCAGCCAGACACCAAGCAGCCTGCTGCACTACAGAAGAAGTTCACCTCTTTACAGTAGAGCACCACCAACAAACACTTCAATTTAACATACAGCATATTAATGAGGTTAACAATCACACATAATTTCATCAAGAATGAAGTCAGAAGACAATAATGTGAAAAATATGACTCAGTAAAGTCTGCTGATCACTTTGGTTTCATATATTTTGTTTAATTTGAACTCACACACACCAGAAATGAAGCAAAACCACACTATGTAAATGTTTCCCCCACTAACCATGATTAATTACAAGATAAATAAAGACACATAAATACTGTGAAAGAAATGAGAAAACAAAGTACTTTATTGAGTACAAAACGTTTCACTTTCGCTTGCCTTTAAGCAACAAGTCTTACAGGAGACATGCTGTCCCTGATTCATGCTGTTGTTCAGCAGGTGGCGCTAATGCACCAAAGAGTTTAATCATCAACCGTCATGAAAATCCAAAGAAGAAGAAGAAGAAGAAAAGCTCCGCCTCTGTCTTCTATCACGTCCACAGACAGGATTTAAATAGCTGTGAACCCAGCAAAGTTCACCGTTGAGTAGAAAGACATTGATCAGTGACGATGAGCGGAAGAGGCAAAGGAGGAAAGGGACTCGGTAAAGGAGGCGCAAAGCGTCACCGTAAAGTCCTCCGTGATAACATCCAGGGAATCACCGAGCACGCCAAGAGGAAGACCGTGACCGCCATGGATGTGGTGTATGCTCTGAAGAGACAGGGACGCACTCTGTATGGCTTCGGGGGATAAACACATACTGCTGCTTTATGAAGACTAAAGGCCCTTTTAAGGGCCACACACTTACTCAAAGAGCTGACTTCCTGTGTTAAGTGACAGTTTTATCAATATTGTTGGCATTTTGTGTCTATTTCTTTATTTCTTTGGTATTTGCGTACAATAAGCTCAACAGGAGGATGTGAGACATGATGAGACAAGAAAGCTCCAACAAAGGGATATTGCAACAGAAGTGAAGTAAAGAGGGTTATTAAGAGGTTCTTATTTTAGCCTAACAGCCTAAGAAATAAAGAGGTGTTTCATTCATTTTTATATTTCTAATCTACTGTCCTTTATATTTCTCTCTTGTTCCCTACTTCGTCCTTGCTTCCTTCCTTTGCTGTTTTTCCCACTTCGCCCTGAGACCCGGGAGGTCAGATCTCCTCTAGAACCGCCCCCATCTCTACTAGAGGGGTCTGCTCATTTGGGTCTAGGAAGACCAGACAGGGTGTCTGTCCCACAATGGTACATCTCAGTGTGATTTCCTGTTTGTATGGATGGGATAGGACAACTAGTGTGGGTTAATTAAGCACACTGAGAGAGGAATACTGCCTGCAACCCAAGATTGGATGTCATCTGTGTTACCTTAAAACAGGCATATAACTGTTATGAATACCGACTATAAAATACTAGCTAAAATAATTATGAATAGATTAAATGATATATTAGATAAAATAATAAAGAACAAACCTGTGCAATCGAAGATCGATTAATGTGGGATAATTTAAGTATACTAAGGGAAATTAAACACAAACCAGATAAAAAAGGTTTCTATATAGTCAGTCTGGATCAAAAGAAAGCTTTTGATTAAGTCTCCAGAGACTACCTCTGGGCCGTGATGACATCATATGGCTTTCCTTAGACATTCATCCAAATGGTTAAATGCCTGTACACCAATTCAAGTATTTGTATAAATGTAAACAGTGTTTTAACTGAACCCTTTGAAGTGGAGAGAGGTGTAAAACAGGGCTGCCCTCTGAGCCCCGCTTTGTACATTTTAGCCATAAGCCCCCTAATCAATAAAATCAATTCAGACAGTTTTAATCTCGGGTACAAGGGTAGGGTACGTGCCCAAAATGACATCCATTGCGTACGCAGATGACATAAGTGTCATTATTAAAAAACAGTTAGAGATGGATGCTTTAACTAATAATCTGTCTCCATATGAACTTGCAACCTGAGCCAAATTGAATCATAATAAAACAGAGGGAGTTTGGATTGGAGCTGAGAGGGACAGACAAAATATTAGCATCAAAGTTAAACAAGAAATTAAAATACTGGGCGTATCTTTCTGTAACCGTGAATGTTGAAATTTTTACCAAAAGTAAAAGTAAAAAATCAGTACTAAAATCAAAATATACCTAAAAATTGCCTAAAGTAAAAGCCTACTTTTCTACTCATGCAGAATGACCCATGTAAGAATAACGAATTGATGTATTTATGTGTAATCACTTCAATGTTTATATTGTATCTGTTGAGCAGCTTGTGAATTTCCCCCTGTAATCAATAAAGTTCTGTCCCAATCAATAATAGTACATTCTCATTAATTTGTTGATTATTTTTTGTTTTATTAATTTTAATTTGCAAAGTAACTGACGTTATCAAATATATTAAGTGGAGTAAAAAAGTACAATATGTGCGTCTGAAATGTAATGAGTGAAATGAGAAGAAGTAGAAAGTAGCACTTTCTGGTTACAGTGATATTTTATTTTTGTTTCTTTCTAAGAGACAAGTCACTATAAGAGAGGATAATATCACACTAGATTATATATACAGGAATTTCACAGTGTGATTGAATTATTATTTAAAAATATGATGATGACAGGGTGGACCAGCACATAATGGGGTGGACACATAAAGCAGAACACACAAAGCATGACAAAATATGAAAATGAAACATTAAAGTGAGGGTTGGTAAAGATTTTAATATTTTTGTTATTGCTAGTTTCTCAAGGTAGCCAGCCTGCCTTTATTTCAACTCTTAAAATGGTACATTGTCAATGTATTTGAAATAAAACATGTCCCCTCTGCTTATTCATTTAGAATTGATTTCATTTGGAGGTATAAAAACATTTGATGGTTCACGTAGACGCATTGTCTATTGATTTTATTGTCTATTACTGACCTGAGCAAAATGAATTCCTCTTTGGGACAATAAAGACCATCTAATCTAATCTACTCTCAATAAACAGTTAGCGGGTTTTTTGCCTTCAGGAGTGTCCACTGAACTTCACAGTTTACTGACAACCTAAATTTAGTTGGTCAAAAAGATACCGTTTCATTTTAAAAGGAGTATAAATCTTGATAAAATGATTAAACTGTATTATATTAATAAAAAAAAAAAACAGAACTGGTATTTTTTATCATATTGCCATTAGTCATGGTAGGATGTGTAATTGTACAGCTAATATTCATAGTTTCAGTAAACTACATTTCTTTCTAGATATATATTTTTTGTCCTTTGTACCAGTTACCATATAAAGGAGGTAATATGTCTAGTAAAGGTATGTTAAATGTAATGTAGACATCTCACATGGTGTTGAGTGTGTAGCTCAGCCTCTGGAATACTATAATAATCATACTACTGTTGGGCTCAGCTTGATATTAATAACCCTACTTAATACATCCCTTTGCATAGCTTTTGCCTTGTAATGAATGCCTCTTTCGACTGTTAATAAATGTTAATCTTAAAAGTAGCCTATGCATCATCAGTGCATTAGAGGCATGAGGAACAAAAGCTCTTTATCAGCAGAGTGTTTGGCTCTTAAAAGAGCCTTTTGGGGGCTGGTTTCCAGCAGTCAGCGAGTCTCCAGCTTTACTTGGACTTGGCGGCCTTCTCGGTCTTCTTGGGCAGCAGAACAGCCTGGATGTTGGGCAGCACGCCGCCCTGAGCGATGGTCACTCCGCCCAGCAGCTTGTTGAGCTCCTCGTCGTTGCGGACAGCCCAGCTGCAGGTGACGGGGGATGATACGGGTCTTCTTGTTGTCGGCGGCAGCGTTTCCAGCCAACTCCAGGATCTCAGCGGTCAGGTACTCCAGCACAGCCGCCAGATAGACGGGGGCGCCGGCACCCACACGCTGCGCATAGTTTCCTTTACGCAGATGCCTGTCAACACGACCGACTGGGAACTGGAGCCCAGCACGGGAAGAGCGGGGGTCCTTGCCTTAGCTCTGGCTTTTCCGCCTGTTTTGCTTTTTTTTTTAAAGACTTTATTAAATTTTTACAAGTTTACAGGAAATGAGTGAATATACATAGGGCGTGACATGAATTACAATCATTGAGAACAAAGAAGGATTACCAAATATAATAATAATAATAATAATAATAATAACAACAATAGAAATAATACAAAAAAAAACCAACAGTCATACAGATAAAGTGCCGTGTGGTGAAATCATTGATTGTCCGTTTCCGTTTAAAGGCGCCTTGAGCGCGCAAGGTTCGAGGTCAATTGGAAAAAAAAAAAAAAAAAAAAAAAGAAAGTGCAGGGTATTAAAGGTCCAGCTGGTTCCATGGGAGGGTCTGGCTCTTGTCCAAGGATCTCCTCCTTCTGAGGTCAGTCAGTATTTGTCTGACAACTGTGTCGCTGTCGATCACAGTCTGATCCAGGACCCATGATGCACCTTGTTTTCCACAGCTTGAAGCAGACGATGCTGGTAATCAATTGGAAAAGTTCTTTTTGTGTCCCTGACATCTTTACATCTAACAAAGCCATACATCACAGACTTTAAAACTGACGTCGTGAGCCAGGCCGAGGCCTTGTAGCATGGACCAGACCTCCTGAGCTCTGTAGCAGTCCATGACCAGGTGTTGCTGCGTCTTCATCCTCATTACAGTAAATCATTGGACATGTTTTAGTTGTAACATAGCAACTCCAGGAAACAACAGCTCTCACAGCAAGTCTATTCACTGATGTGAGCCACCGAACATCTCGAACACTCTCTGAAAGGTTTTTAGTTTTCAATGATTTTATGACCTCATTACTTTCAATATCAGTTAAATATTTATGATTTATTAATCCACCATATTTGGAATCATTTATTTTTTGAATATCATTTTACTAGGTAGGCCATTCCAGTCAATCTTTAATTGTTGGTGTTGTGAAATGAAGTCACCATATATCAGTTTATATTGAGGGCCTTGTCTGGCTCTACCTCTCCTCTTTCTCCACATGGAGACATCACCCACCCAGAGAGCCTTCCTGCAGATGGCAGCAGAGACATTTTTAATAAACGCTATACGCAGTCTCGACAGCCCCTAACCCCCCGAATTCTTTACTTTTAAACATCAGTTCTCTTTTAGTTACCTCCCTGGTTGTACCCCAGATTAAATTAACACACTGTTTATTTAACATTATTATCATTTTGTTGGATGGAGGGAAGATGTTAGCTAGGAAGAGGAGCTTGGATAGGATGAAGGTTTTGACGATGTTAACTCTTGTTTTATAGTTAGTATTCTTGTTTTCCATTTTTTCACCTCTTCTTTGATATCAGACAGTTTGTTTTCCCAGTTTCTTTCGCTACAATCTATGTTACAAAAGGATACGCCCAGTATTTTAATTTCTTGATTAACTTTGATGCTAATATTTTGTCTGTCCCTCTCAGCTCCAATCCAAACTCCCTCTGTTTTATTATGGTTCAATTTGGCTCCAGATGCAAGTTCATATAGAGACAGATTATTTGTTAAAGCATCCATCTCTAGCTGTTTTTTTATAATGAGGTTATATCGTCCGCGTAAGCAAGGGATGTAATTTTGGGCACGTGCCCTACCCTTGTACCCGAGATTAAACTGTCTGAATTGATTTTATTGATTAGGGGGCTTATGGCTAAAATATACAAAGCGGGGCTCAGAGGGCAGCCCTGTTTAACACCTCTCTGCACTTCAAAGGGGTTCAGTTAAAACACCATTTACATTTATACAAATGTTGGAATTGGTGTACAGGCATTTAACCATTTGTATGAAAGTCTCCGGCCCAGAGGTAGTCTCTGGAGATGTAATCGAAGGCTTTTTTTTGATCCAGACTGACTATATAGAAACCTTTATCTGGTTTGTGTATAATTTCCCTTAGTGTACTTAAATTATCCCACATTAATCGACCTTTGATCGCACAGGTTTGTTCTTTATCTATTATCTTATCTAATATATCATTTATTCTATTCATAAATATTTTAGCTAATATTTTATAGTCTGTATTCATAATAGTTATATGCCTGTAATTATCTATATCCGAATCATCTCCTTTTTTAAATAGCAAACATAAAACCCCTTGGTAAAAAGAATCCCCCATACATCCACAGTTCAGGCCTTCATTATACATGGAGGTGAGGAGGTTTACCACATCATCGATGTACAACTGGTAGAACTCCGTGGGCAGACCATCTGGACCAGGACTTTTACCAGAGTTCATCTGTTGGATGGCCTCCATCACCTCCTCTTTCCTAATCTCTCCAGTCAGTTCAGTGAAGTCCGTCGAGCTGTATGTCGGGACCGTGGCTAACAAAGATTTAATACAACTAGCATCAACATCTATATTCTTATATGCATCAATACATAGTTCTCTGATCACCTCTCTTTTCTGTTTTTCGCTTTGGACAAAGTCACCGTTTTTATTTTTTATACATTTAATGAATTTACTTTGGGTATGTTTTTGTCCTGATTTAATAGCATGAATTAGATTTCCTCTGTTATCTACATCTGATTGTTTATAAATAGAATATAATAATTCATGATTAAAGTTATCTATTTGTGATTTTATACTTGACATAATGTCTTCGTCGGTTTTAGATTTTTGTTTCATATGTTTTAATATTATATATTGATTCATTAGTGCGTCATATTTATATGTTTTGCTTTATTTAACTCTCTACATTTAAATTTAAAGAAATCTTTTATTCTATTCTTTAGTATTTCCCATAATTTAATATCAGGTTTGGTTAGAATTTTTAGTTGTATAATTTTGTGTATTTCCTGTTTCAGTTCTATTAATAAATCAGTATTTTTTAGGCACTGAGAGTTGAGCTTCCAGAAGCCTCTATTTACTGAGGCTCCAGAAGTCAAGGATGTTTCAACTAAGAGGTGATCAGAGAAGTCATTTAACACAGTTGCATAGTGAGTTATTTTAAAATGGGAAGATACATAAACTCTGTCATCCGTGTTTTTGTTTTGGAGTCGAATCTTGTAAATTCATTCCCAAAGGGGTTAAAAGCTCTACAAACATCTATTAACTTTGATTCTTCGCATAATTTCTTTTAAAAGCTTACCTTCTGAGCTCAGTTTAAAATCACCAGAACTACATCTATCATTTTCATCAGTTACGGTGTAAAATCCCCACACAGAATAATTTTGTACCCGATGTGGAGCAGTTCTCTGAGTCTTTTAAATAAACTAATTTTTTTATGTTTTGCAGGAGCAGTATAGACATTGATGATTCGATATTTTTCCCCACGATGTAAACAATCCAACATCAGCAGTCTCCCTGGAATAAGGTCTCTTCTCCTGATGACTTCAAGATCACAGTTTTTTAAAAAATATACCGACTCCGTCAGCTCTATTTTCACCAATTGAAATAAAAGACTTACCTTTTTGCCACATTTAGACACATCTTCAACGTCCTCATTTGTGTTCAGTCTAAGTTCTTGGATACATAAAATATCAAAGTTCGTTTTCAATAAATAATTATTTTTTTCCTTGCGGAAAGCACTAGACTGAACCCCACGAGCATTCCAGGTGGCGACTTTGAGGGTGCTCATAGTGGAGTGGGTGATGAACTATGGTGTAGGCTTATCATCGAGCCGTTTACCTTTATTGTGGGCGGTGAATTTAGATGGTCTCTTTTTTCTAACAATTTCAAAAGGTGCTTCGTGCTGGGACTTGCTTGTTGTAGGTGCAGGGAACTCGGGTGTGGGGGAGAAAGAATCAGGGTTGTCTAGATCAGAAGGGGGGTGGAGGGGGGTGCTGCTGGCTCGCTGGCCAGCTGTTAAGTCGGGAGAGCTAAAATCAGAGCTTGGGCTCTCACTGGCACTCTCATATTCTATATCATCGCCGCTGTCAGCATCGCTCTCTATCAACAATCTCCCCTCCCCTGACAGGGAGGAAAGATCATCGGATGGCGACGCTGAGAGCCGCTGCTCAGCTGCGGCTGGTGGGTCGAGCTGCCCTGGAGCAGGGGGCTCGACACCGAGCTGCCGTACAGCCGGGAGAGGACGTTCTCCCGGCTGTACGGCAGAGGGCTGGCGGCGGGGCTGACGTTCGCTGAGGGCTGGCTGGCTGTAGGTCTGTTGTTGCCGGTGGTGGGGTGATGACCAGGCTGTTGCCCGGCGTCTCGCTGAAGGTCGGGCTGCCTCCGAGAGCTGGTGGCTGGCGGAGGGCCAGGCTGTTGCTCCTGCTGCTGCCGCTGGGGGGCTGGAGGAGGGCGGGGTGCTGCTCCTGCTGCTGCCGCTGGGGGGCTGGAGGAGGGCCAGGCTGTAGCTCCTACTGCTGCCGCTGGGGGGCTGGAGGAGGGCAAGGCTGTAGCTCTGCTGCTGCGCTGGGGGCTGGAGGAGGGCCAGGATGCTGCTGATGCTGTGAGTCTGGGGGAGGACCGGGATGCTGGGATCTCGCCTTGTTGGAATATGAGGAGGGGCAGCTGAAGAACGTGTGGCCTTTTTTGCCACACAGGCTGCACAGGCTCTCCTCGGTGCACTCTTTTGCCTTGTGGCCCAGACCACCACATCTCCAACACTTGACTGATGGGCACTGCTTCACCTGATGGTCAGCCGATTGGCAAATAAAGCAGCTGATTGACTGTCCAGGGTAAATGATGCGGCCATTATACGGACCCAGGGAGATGGAGTTGGGAATTGTAATCACATCGCCATTTGCAGTCTTTCCGTATTTTAACTTTGTACCTGCGTACCCCGTACCGGATACCAAATCTGTCCAGGGGTTTGTTGGTTTGCAGAATGTCGCAGTACCTGCGCAGGTACACTTCAATATCGTGGTCTGGTACCCTACCGGTCCAGAATTTAACTACTAGAGTGGTATTGTCCATTTGAACGGACGACTCCAGGGACCAGTCTTTCCATTTCGGGTCCGATTTTTTGGAGGATTGTATCTCCAAGAATCGTCTGAGGGGGGCTTCCTGGAGGAAACATAACTCAAAGTCTCTTTTGTTCGGCAGTGCGATGAATGAGTACACGTCCGTGGTGTTGATCCAGCAGGATTCAAACAGGAGTGCTTCACCGACATGGTCACGACTGGGGGGATCACCGTCTCCGGTGTATCTCAGCCGTACCCAGAAAAGACCAAACTTAGAAGCATATTGCAAAGGACGACTGACGAGGGGAGCCATCGTGGCCAGCTGCCCAGCCGGGCGCTGGAAGGTGGAGGAGAGCACAAAGTCCCTCCTTTTTTAATATTTAATATATATCAATATTATATAGAAATATTAATATATATTAAAGATATCAATAACCGCCTGTTTTGCCTCTGCCGCTCATCGTGAGATGCTTTCTATAGTCGGGACTAATAAAAAAAAAAAGTGTTGCTCCATTAGCCGAAGCCCTGCTTTATATGTCCGCTAAGCGCGCGGGACTGTAGCTGTTCCTGACAGACCAATCAGAGAAGAGGCTTCCAGCAGAGCAGAGGACGGCCCACCAATCAGCAGCGGAGATTCGGGCGGTGGGTCGCTCCATCAATCAGGAGCCGGAGGTCTGAAGCAGCGTCACCATTCCACAGCCGGTCCTGCAGTTTAAGAGCAGCGTGTCTCTTCATTGTAGCTCCTACATCTCCTGACCAGAGAAAGAAGAAGTCATGGCAAGAACCAAGCAGACCGCTCGTAAATCCACCGGCGGCAAAGCCCCCAGGAAGCAGCTGGCCACCAAGGCTGCCCGTAAGAGCGCCCCGGCCACCGGCGGCGTGAAGAAGCCTCACCGCTACAGGCCCGGTACCGTGGCTCTGAGAGAGATCCGTCGCTACCAGAAATCCACGGAGCTGCTGATCCGCAAGCTGCCCTTCCAGCGCCTGGTGAGAGAAATCGCTCAGGATTTCAAGACCGACCTGCGCTTCCAGAGCTCCGCTGTCATGGCTCTGCAGGAGTCCAGTGAGGCTTACCTGGTCGGCCTGTTTGAGGACACCAACCTCTGCGCCATCCACGCCAAGAGGGTCACCATCATGCCCAAAGACATCCAGCTGGCCCGTCGCATCCGCGGAGAGCGAGCTTAAACTGTCTGCTGCTGCTCCACAAACCACAACGGCTCTTTTAAGAGCCACCTCACTCTTCACTGAAGGGCTCATTCCTCTACTGCAAACACATGGTTTAATATCACATATAACAGTATATACCTGAGAAATGAAAGATGTGCTAACTTCTCTGTAAAAAAAAAATACATATTATAAATCAAGACTTAATAGTCAAGACCATCATCCTATCCAAACTCCTTTTTTTATATAAAACTTATTCCTCCATTTTTTTCCTCCAAACAACAAAATGATAATTAAATTAAACAGTGTATGAACATAGAGCTAATGTATAAAACCCCCTTTGGATCAGGGGCTGTAGAGCTGGGTATTAGATGGAATATTGCTTTTGTTAAAACTGTTTCTATATCATCAGAAATGGTCTCTGGGTCGGTGATCGCTCCATGTGGAGAAAGAGACAAGGCAAATCAAGACATGGCTCTTATCTAACTTTAAAGCAAGGAATCTCTGGGTTTGTGCTTCATCATAATCATAATAGTAATAATAAGAACCGTTCATCCGATCGACTTCACACTTGTCGGGTGTGTTGCTGGGGACCATTTCTTGCATTTTTTTTCTGAAGTAAAACTATCAATACTGCACGGTAAAATTCTAATATTTACTTCATGTGAAGAGTGAAAGAGAGGCATTATCAGCACAATGTACTTGAATGTACTAAATGTCTGTTCAAGGTGGAGCTTTCAATTCTTAAATGATGCTTGATAGATCTATCTATCTAAACATCATATGGCTTTCCTTAGACATTCATCCAAATGGTTAAATGCCTGTACACCAATTCAAGTATTTGTATAAATGTAAACAGTGTTTTAACTGAACCCTTTGAAGTGGAGAGAGGTGTAAAACAGGGCTGCCCTCTGAGCCCCGCTTTGTACATTTTAGCCATAAGCCCCCTAATCAATAAAATCAATTCAGACAGTTTTAATCTCGGGTACAAGGGTAGGGTACGTGCCCAAAATGACATCCATTGCGTACGCAGATGACATAAGTGTCATTATTAAAAAACAGTTAGAGATGGATGCTTTAACTAATAATCTGTCTCCATATGAACTTGCAACCTGAGCCAAATTGAATCATAATACAACAGAGGGAGTTTGGATTGGAGCTGAGAGGGACAGACAAAATATTAGCATCAAAGTTAAACAAGAAATTAAAATACTGGGCGTATCTTTCTGTAACCGTGAATGTTGAAATTTTTACCAAAAGTAAAAGTAAAAAATCAGTACTAAAATCAAAATATACCTAAAAATTGCCTAAAGTAAAAGCCTACTTTTCTACTCATGCAGAATGACCCATGTAAGAATAACGAATTGATGTATTTATGTGTAATCACTTCAATGTTTATATTGTATCTGTTGAGCAGCTTGTGAATTTCCCCCTGTAATCAATAAAGTTCTGTCCCAATCAATAATAGTACATTCTCATTAATTTGTTGATTATTTTTTGTTTTATTAATTTTAATTTGCAAAGTAACTGACGTTATCAAATATATTAAGTGGAGTAAAAAAGTACAATATGTGCGTCTGAAATGTAATGAGTGAAATGAGAAGAAGTAGAAAGTAGCACTTTCTGGTTACAGTGATATTTTATTTTTGTTTCTTTTCTAAGAGACAAGTCACTATAAGAGAGGATAATATCACACTAGATTATATATACAGGAATTTCACAGTGTGATTGAATTATTATTTAAAAATATGATGATGACAGGGTGGACCAGCACATAATGGGGTGGACACATAAAGCAGAACACACAAAGCATGACAAAATATGAAAATGAAACATTAAAGTGAGGGTTGGTAAAGATTTTAATATTTTTGTTATTGCTAGTTTCTCAAGGTAGCCCAGCCTGCCTTTATTTCAACTCTTAAAATGGTACATTGTCAATGTCAATGTCAAAAAAGAATCCCCCATACATCCACAGTTCAGGCCTTCATTATACATGGAGGTGAGGAGGTTTACCACATCATCGATGTACAACTGGTAGAACTCCGTGGGCAGACCATCTGGACCAGGACTTTTACCAGAGTTCATCTGTTGGATGGCCTCCATCACCTCCTCTTTCCTAATCTCTCCAGTCAGTTCAGTGAAGTCCGTCGAGCTGTATGTCGGGACCGTGGCTAACAAAGATTTAATACAACTAGCATCAACATCTATATTCTTATATGCATCAATACATAGTTCTCTGATCACCTCTCTTTTCTGTTTTTCGCTTTGGACAAAGTCACCGTTTTTATTTTTTATACATTTAATGAATTTACTTTGGGTATGTTTTTGTCCTGATTTAATAGCATGAATTAGATTTCCTCTGTTATCTACATCTGATTGTTTATAAATAGAATATAATAATTCATGATTAAAGTTATCTATTTGTGATTTTATACTTGACATAATGTCTTCGTCGGTTTTAGATTTTTGTTTCATATGTTTTAATATTATATATTGATTCATTAGTGCGTCATATTTTATATGTTTTGCTTTATTTAACTCTCTACATTTAAATTTAAAGAAATCTTTTATTCTATTCTTTAGTATTTCCCATAATTTAATATCAGGTTTGGTTAGAATTTTTAGTTGTATAATTTTGTGTATTTCCTGTTTCAGTTCTATTAATAAATCAGTATTTTTTAGGCACTGAGAGTTGAGCTTCCAGAAGCCTCTATTTACTGAGGCTCCAGAAGTCAAGGATGTTTCAACTAAGAGGTGATCAGAGAAGTCATTTAACACAGTTGCATAGTGAGTTATTTTAAAATGGGAAGATACATAAACTCTGTCAATCCGTGTTTTTGTTTTGGAGTCGAATCTTGTAAATTCATTCCCAAAGGGGTTAAAAGCTCTACAAACATCTATTAACTTTGATTCTTCGCTAATTTCTTTTAAAAGCTTACCTTCTGAGCTCAGTTTAAAATCACCAGAACTACATCTATCATTTTCATCAGTTACGGTGTTAAAATCCCCACACAGAATAATTTTGTACCCGATGTGGAGCAGTTCTCTGAGTCTTTTAAATAAACTAATTTTTTTATGTTTTGCAGGAGCAGTATAGACATTGATGATTCGATATTTTTCCCCACGATGTAAACAATCCAACATCAGCAGTCTCCCTGGAATAAGGTCTCTTCTCCTGATGACTTCAAGATCACAGTTTTTAAAAAATATACCGACTCCGTCAGCTCTATTTTCACCAATTGAAATAAAAGACTTACCTTTTTGCCACATTTTAGACACATCTTCAACGTCCTCATTTGTGTTCAGTCTAAGTTCTTGGATACATAAAATATCAAAGTTCGTTTTCAATAAATAATTATTTTTTTCCTTGCGGAAAGCACTAGACTGAACCCCACGAGCATTCCAGGTGACGACTTTGAGGGAGCTCATAGTGGAGTGGGTGATGAACTATGGTGTAGGCTTATCATCGAGCCGTTTACCTTTATTGTGGGAGGTGAATTTAGATGGTCTCTTTTTTCTAACAATTTCAAAAGGTGCTTCGTGCTGGGACTTGCTTGTTGTAGGTGCAGGGAACTCGGGTGTGGGGGAGAAAGAATCAGGGTTGTCTAGATCAGAAGGGGGGTGGAGGGGGGTGCTGCTGGCTCGCTTGCCAGCTGTTAAGTCGGGAGAGCTAAAATCAGAGCTTGGGCTCTCACTGGCACTCTCATATTCTATATCATCGCCGCTGTCAGCATCGCTCTCTATCAACAATCTCCCCTCCCCTGACAGGGAGGAAAGATCATCGGATGGCGACGCTGAGAGCCGCTGCTCAGCTGCGGCTGGTGGGTCGAGCTGCCCTGGAGCAGGGGGCTCGACACCGAGCTGCCGTACAGCCGTGAGAGGAGCTTCTCCCGGCTGTACGGCAGAGGGCTGGCGGCGGGGCTGACGTTCGCTGAGGGCTGGCTGGCTGTAGGTCTGTTGTTGCCGGGTGGTGGGGTGATGACCAGGCTGTTGCCCGGCGTCTCGCTGAAGGTCGGGCTGCCTCCGAGAGCTGGTGGCTGGCGGAGAGGCCAGGCTGTTGCTCCTGCTGCTGCCGCTGGGGGGCTGGAGGAGGGCCGGGGTGCTGCTCCTGCTGCTGCCGCTGGGGGGGCTGGAGGAGGGCCAGGCTGTAGCTCCTACTGCTGCCGCTGGGGGGCTGGAGGAGGGCAAGGCTGTAGCTCCTGCTGCTGCCGCTGGGGGCTGGAGGAGGGCCAGGATGCTGCTGATGCTGTGAGTCTGGGGGAGGACCGGGATGCTGGGATCTCGCCTTGTTGGAATATGAGGAGGGGCAGCTGAAGAACGTGTGGCCTTTTTTGCCACACAGGCTGCACAGGCTCTCCTCGGTGCACTCTTTTGCCTTGTGGCCCAGACCACCACATCTCCAACACTTGACTGATGGGCACTGCTTCACCTGATGGTCAGCCGATTGGCAAATAA
This sequence comes from Sebastolobus alascanus, assembly GCA_916701645.2. NCBI lineage: Eukaryota > Metazoa > Chordata > Actinopteri > Perciformes > Sebastidae > Sebastolobus > Sebastolobus alascanus. The sequence goes on along the minus strand of CAKAOJ020002989.1, from coordinate 5,240 downwards.
AGCAGCTGATTGACTGTCCAGGGTAAATGATGCGGCCATTATACGGACCCAGGGAGATGGAGTTGGGAATTGTAATCACATCGCCATTGCAGTCTTTCCGTATTTTAACTTTGTACCTGCGTACCCCGTACCGGATACCAAATCTGTCCAGGGGTTTGTTGGTTTGCAGAATGTCGCAGTACCTGCGCAGGTACACTTCAATATCGTGGTCTGGTACCCTACCGGTCCAGAATTTAACTACTAGAGTGGTATTGTCCATTTGAACGGACGACTCCAGGGACCAGTCTTTCCATTTCGGGTCCGATTTTTTGGAGGATTGTATCTCCAAGAATCGTCTGAGGGGGGCTTCCTGGAGGAAACATAACTCAAAGTCTCTTTTGTTCGGCAGTGCGATGAATGAGTACACGTCCGTGGTGTTGATCCAGCAGGATTCAAACAGGAGTGCTTCACCGACATGGTCACGACTGGGGGGATCACCGTCTCCGGTGTATCTCAGCCGTACCCAGAAAAGACCAAACTTAGAAGCATATTGCAAAGGACGACTGACGAGGGGAGCCATGGTGGCCAGCTGCCCAGCCGGGCGCTGGAAGGTGGAGGAGAGCACAAAGTCCCTCCTTTTTTAATATTTAAATATATATCAATATTATATAGAAATATTAATATATATTAAAGATATCAATAACCGCCTGTTTTGCCTCTGCCGCTCATCGTGAGATGCTTTCTATAGTCGGGACTAATAAAAAAAAAAAGTGTTGCTCCATTAGCCGAAGCCCTGCTTTATATGTCCGCTAAGCGCGCGGGACTGTAGCTGTTCCTGACAGACCAATCAGAGAAGAGGCTTCCAGCAGAGCAGAGGACGGCCCACCAATCAGCAGCGGAGATTCGGGCGGTGGGTCGCTCCATCAATCAGGAGCCGGAGGTCTGAAGCAGCGTCACCATTCCACAGCCGGTCCTGCAGTTTAAGAGCAGCGTGTCTCTTCATTGTAGCTCCTACATCTCCTGACCAGAGAAAGAAGAAGTCATGGCAAGAACCAAGCAGACCGCTCGTAAATCCACCGGCGGCAAAGCCCCCAGGAAGCAGCTGGCCACCAAGGCTGCCCGTAAGAGCGCCCCGGCCACCGGCGGCGTGAAGAAGCCTCACCGCTACAGGCCCGGTACCGTGGCTCTGAGAGAGATCCGTCGCTACCAGAAATCCACGGAGCTGCTGATCCGCAAGCTGCCCTTCCAGCGCCTGGTGAGAGAAATCGCTCAGGATTTCAAGACCGACCTGCGCTTCCAGAGCTCCGCTGTCATGGCTCTGCAGGAGTCCAGTGAGGCTTACCTGGTCGGCCTGTTTGAGGACACCAACCTCTGCGCCATCCACGCCAAGAGGGTCACCATCATGCCCAAAGACATTCAGCTGGCCCGTCGCATCCGCGGAGAGCGAGCTTAAACTGTCTGCTGCTGCTCCACAAACCACAACGGCTCTTTTAAGAGCCACCTCACTCTTCACTGAAGGGCTCATTCCTCTACTGCAAACACATGGTTTAATATCACATATAACAGTATATACCTGAGAAATGAAAGATGTGCTAACTTCTCTGTAAAAAAAAAAATACATATTATAAATCAAGACTTAATAGTCAAGACCATCATCCTATCCAAACTCCTTTTTTTATATAAAACTTATTCCTCCATTTTTTTCCTCCAAACAACAAAATGATAATTAAATTAAACAGTGTATGAACATAGAGCTAATGTATAAAACCCCCTTTGGATCAGGGGCTGTAGAGCTGGGTATTAGATGGAATATTGCTTTTGTTAAAACTGTTTCTATATCATCAGAAATGGTCTCTGGGTCGGTGATCGCTCCATGTGGAGAAAGAGACAAGGCAAATCAAGACATGGCTCTTATCTAACTTTAAAGCAAGGAATCTCTGGGTTTGTGCTTCATCATAATCATAATAGTAATAATAAGAACCGTTCATCCGATCGACTTCACACTTGTCGGGTGTGTTGCTGGGGACCATTTCTTGCATTTTTTTTCTGAAGTAAAACTATCAATACTGCACGGTAAAATTCTAATATTTACTTCATGTGAAGAGTGAAAGAGAGGCATTATCAGCACAATGTACTTGAATGTACTAAATGTCTGTTCAAGGTGGAGCTTTCAATTCTTAAATGATGCTTGATAGATCTATCTATCTAAACATCATAATACATCTATAGCTGTTTGGGGCTCTTTTAGTTGGGGGGTCGCAGTCAGTAATATAATAATAATAATACATTTTATTTATATAGCACCTTTCGAAAACAAGTTACAAAGTGCTTACCAGTAAAAGCATGATAAAAGAAATAACACCCAGAACTTGAATCTAAACAAAATATATCATATAAATACAAAATAAATATAAATAAAATCACATAAATAGTTACAACAATGCACCATCAGTTAAGAAAAAGCCATAATATAAAAGTGAGTCTTAAGAAGAGATTTAAAGGAAGATACTGAGTTTGCCTGCCTGAGATCCTCAGGTAGGGAGTTCCACAGCTGAGGGGCCCGGACAGCAAAAGCCCGGTCACCTTTGTTGAAAAGTCTGGATTTTGGAACTGTTAGTAGGGCCCTGCCAGAGGATCTCAAGCATCGATCAGGCTGATAGGGAGTCAGCAAATCACCGATATAGGCAGCAGCCAGACCATTCAAGGCTTTAAAAACAAGCAGTAAAATCTTAAAATCAATTCTAAAACTCACAGGTAACCAGTGAAGGGCAGCAAGGATTGGTGTGATGTGATCGCTTCTCTTAGTACGAGTTAAAAGCCTGGCAGCAGCGTTTAGTATTGACTGTAATCTGTGGGTGTTCCGCTTGCTGATACCAGAAAAAAGTGCATTACAATAATCGAGTCTGGAGGAGATAAAAGCATGGATGACCTTTTCTAAGTCAGCATGGGAAAGGAATGACCTGATCTTAGTAAGCTGTCTCAGTTGGGCAAAACAGGACTGCCCCACTTTAGTCACCTGAGCATCAAATGACAGTTCAGAGTCAAAAATAACACCTAGGTTCCGGGCCTCTTTCTCAACATTATTCGACAAGGCACCCAGACTAGAGGAGAGATTCTCAATACTGCTAGTGCTGGGGCTACAGGGGGAGATTATAAGTATTACAGATTTGGAGTCATTCAGCTGCAGGAAATTTTTGACATCCAATTTTTTATATCAGTGAGGCAGGACAACAAACAGGACACATCGGTGGTACCAGGCTTTAACGGGACATACAGCTGCGTGTCATTGGCATAGCAATGGAAATCAATATTGTGTCTACGAATGATTTGCCCCAGGGTTAGCATGTAGACAGTGAATAAAAGGGGACCCAATATAGAGCCCTGGGGGACCCCACAAAATAAAGGAGTGTGAGAGGAAGAGGCATCTCCAAGCGTTACAGAGAAGGACCTGCCAGACAAATAAGAGATCAACCAATCCAGTGCCACATCACTGATGCCACCATGAATTTTCAGATGGCCGATCAGGATATCATGGTCTACAGTGTCGAAGGCTGAGCTGAGGTAAAGGAGAATAGATAGATAACCTAGCTTATCTATTGGTTGAGTCTGTCCATGTACAGGCCAAGCATTCAGCCCATACTGAACGAGCACTGCACTAGTTCTAAGCTATTTTACAGGGATTTTATGATTATTATCATTATTATTATTATTATTATCATCATTATTAATATTATTATTATTATTATTATTATTATTATTATTATTATTATATTTTTACCAAAGAGCTCAGCAGCAGCACAGGTTCAGCAACAAGGACAGAGACAGCAGCTCTGTCATGTCAGTTCAGAACCTCGGACAGCGACGGTCTCACAAAACTCCTCAGAAGGGAGGAAGGAAGCTCCACTGCTCACTGCAGCCAGACACCAAGCAGCCTGCTGCACTACAGAAGAAGTTCACCTCTTTACAGTAGAGCACCACCAACAAACACTTCAATTTAACATACAGCATATTAATGAGGTTAACAATCACACATAATTTCATCAAGAATGAAGTCAGAAGACAATAATGTGAAAAATATGACTCAGTAAAGTCTGCTGATCACTTTTGGTTTCATATATTTGTTTAATTTGAACTCACACACACCAGAAATGAAGCAAAACCACACTATGTAAATGTTTCCCCCACTAACCATGATTAATTACAAGATAAATAAGACACATAAATACTGTGAAAGAAATGAGAAAACAAAGTACTTTATTGAGTACAAAACGTTTCACTTTCGCTTGCCTTTAAGCAACAAGTCTTACAGGAGACATGCTGTCCCTGATTCATGCTGTTGTTCAGCAGGTGGCGCTAATGCACCAAAGAGTTTAATCATCAACCGTCATGAAAATCCAAAGAAGAAGAAGAAGAAGAAAAGCTCCGCCTCTGTCTTCTATCACGTCCACAGACAGGATTTAAATAGCTGTGAACCCAGCAGAGTTCACCGTTGAGTAGAAAGACATTGATCAGTGACGATGAGCGGAAGAGGCAAAGGAGGAAAGGGACTCGGTAAAGGAGGCGCAAAGCGTCACCGTAAAGTCCTCCGTGATAACATCCAGGGAATCACCAAGCCCGCTATCCGACGTCTGGCTCGCCGTGGTGGAGTGAAGCGTATCTCCGGTCTGATCTACGAGGAGACCCGCGGTGTGTTGAAGGTCTTCCTGGAGAATGTGATCCGTGATGCCGTCACCTACACCGAGCACGCCAAGAGGAAGACCGTGACCGCCATGGATGTGGTGTATGCTCTGAAGAGACAGGGACGCACTCTGTATGGCTTCGGGGGATAAACACATACTGCTGCTTTATGAAGACTAAAGGCCCTTTTAAGGGCCACACACTTACTCAAAGAGCTGACTTCCTGTGTTAAGTGACAGTTTTATCAATATTGTTGGCATTTTGTGTCTATTTCTTTATTTCTTTGGTATTTGCGTACAATAAGCTCAACAGGAGGATGTGAGACATGATGAGACAAGAAAGCTCCAACAAAGGGATATTGCAACAGAAGTGAAGTAAAGAGGGTTATTAAGAGGTTCTTATTTTAGCCTAACAGCCTAAGAAATAAAGAGGTGTTTCATTCATTTTTATATTTCTAATCTACTGTCCTTTATATTTCTCTCTTGTTCCCTACTTCGTCCTTGCTTCCTTCCTTTGTTGTTTTTCCCACTTCGCCCTGAGACCCGGAGGTCAGATCTCCTCTAGAACCGCCCCTACACATTGGG
>CAKAOJ020002981.1:0-24231 GCA_916701645.2 Sebastolobus alascanus | reverse complement strand
ACTACCTGATTCACCGATACTACCTGATGTCACCGAGTACTGCCTGATGTCACCAGTACTACCTGAGTACTACCTGATGTCACCGAGTACTACCTGAGAACAAACTGATGTCACCGAGTACTACCTGATGTCACGAGTACTGCCTGATGTCCCCGGTACTCCTGAGTACTACCGAGTCAGAGTACTGCCTGATGTCACCGAGTACTACCTGATGTCACCGAGTACTCCTGAGTCACCGAGTCACCGAGTACTACCTGAGTACTCCTGATGTCACCAAGTACTCCTTAGTACTCCTGATGTCACCGAGTACTCCTGAGTATTTCCTGATGTCACGAGTACTACCTGAGTACAACCTGATGTCACCGAGTACTGCCTGATGTCACCAAGTACTCCTGAGTACTACCTGATGTCACCGAGTACTACCTGAGTACTACCTGATGTCACCGAGTACTACCTGAACCCTGATGTCACCGAGTACTCCTGATGTCACGGTACTGCCTGATGTCACCGAGTACTGCATGAGTCAGAGTACTGCCTGATTCACCGAGTACTACCTGAGTACTTCCTGAGTCACCGAGTACTCCTGATTTTACAGGGTACTCCTGATGTCCCGAGTACTGCTGATGTCATTGAGTACTCCTGATGTCACCGAGTACTACCTGAGTACTACCTGATGTCACCGAGTACTACCTGATGTCACCGAGTACTGCCTGATGTCCCCGAGTACTCTGATGTCCCCGAGTACTACCAGAGTACTACCTGATGTCACCAGTACTACCTGATACTACCTGATGTCACCAAGTACTACCTGAGTACTACCTGATGTCACCGAGTACTCCTGAGACTACCTGATGTAAACGAGTACTACCTGATGTCACTGAGTACTGCCTGATGTCACCGAGTACTACCTGATTTACCGAGTACTGCCTGATGTCACGAGTATTCCTGATGTCACGGAGTACTGCCTGATGTCACCGAGTACTACCTGAGTCACCGAGTACTACCTGATGTCACCAGCTGCCTGATGTCACCGAGTACTACCTGAGTACTACCTGATGTCACCGAGTACTACCTGAGACTAACTGATGTCACCGAGTACTACCTGATGTCACTGAGTACTCCTGATGTCACCGATACTACCTGAGTACTACCTGAGTCACCGAGTACTCCTTGATGTCACCAAGTACATACCTGATGTCACCGAGTACTGCCTGATGTTCACCGAGTACTACCTGAGTACTACCTGATGTCACCAGTACTACCTAGTACTACCTGATGTCACCGAGTACTACTGAGTACTCCTGATGTCACAGAGTACTACCTGAGTCAACCTGATGTCACCGAGTACTGCCTGATGTCACCAGTACTACCTGAGTACTACCTGATGTCACCGAGTACTACCTGAGTACTACCTGATGTCACCGAGTACTGCCTGATGTCACAAGTACTACCTGAGTACTACCTGATGTCACCGAGTACTGCCTGATGTCACCGAGTACTACCTGAGTACTACCTGAGTACTACCTGATGTCACCGAGTACTACCTGAGTACTGCCTGATGTCACCGAGTACTACCTGAGTACTACCTGATGTCACCAAGTACTACCTGAGTACTATCTGACGTCACCGAGTACTCCTGATGTCACCGAGTACTCCTGATGTCACCAAGTACTACCTGAGTACTACCTGATGTCACCGAGTACTGCCTGATGTCACAGGGTACTGCCTGATGTCACTAGTACTGCATGATGTCATTGAGTACTGCCTGATGTCACCGAGTACTACCTGAGTACTACCTGATGTCACCGAGTACTGCCTGAGTTACAGGGTACTGCCTGATGTCACCGAGTACTGCATGATGTCATTGAGTACTGCCTGATGTCACCGAGTACTACCTGAGTACTACCTGATGTCACCGAGTACTACCTGATGTCACCGAGTACTGCCTGATGTCACCGAGTACTACGTGATGTCACCGAGTACTACCGAGTACTACCTGATGTCACCAAGTACTACCTGAGTACTATCTGATGTCACCAAGTACTACCTGAGTACTACCTGATGTCACCGAGTACTGCCTGAGTACTACCTGATGTCACCGAGTACTACCTGATGTCACTGAGTACTGCCTGATGTCACCGAGTACTACCTGATGTCACCGAGTACTGCCTGATGTCACGTACTGCCTGATGTCACGGAGTACTGCCTGATGTCACCGAGTACTACCTGATGTCACCGAGTACTACCTGATGTCACCGAGTACTGCCTGATGTCACCGAGTACTACCTGAGTACTACCTGATGTCACCGAGTACTACCTGATAACTAACTGATGTCACCGAGTACTACCTGATGTCACTGAGTACTGCCTGTCACCGAGTACTCCTGAGTACTACCTGAGTCACCGAGTACTGCATGCAGTACTCCTGATACTACCGAGTACTACCTGAGTACTCCTGATGTCACCGAGTACTGCCTGATTACGGGTACTGCCTGATGTCACCGAGTACTACCTGATGTCACCGAGTACTGCCTGATGTCACCGAGTACTACCTGAGTACCCTGAGTCACCGAGTACTGCCTGATGTCACCAAGTACTACCTGAGTACTACCTGATGTCACCGAGTACTACCTGAGTACTACCTGATGTCACCAGTACTACCTAGTACTCCTGATGTCACCGAGTACTGCCTATGTCACGAGTACTCCTGAGTACTACCTGATGTCACGAGTACTGCCTGAGACCGAGTCACCGAGTACTACCTGATGTCACCGAGTACTACCTGAGTACTACCTGATGTCACCGGTACTACCTGACTACTCCTGATGTCACCGAGTACTGCCTGATGTCACAGGTACTGCCTGATGTCACCGAGTACTACCTGATGTCACCGAGTACTACCTGAGTACTACCTGAGTACTACCTGATGTCACCGAGTACTACCTGAGTACTTCCTGATGTCACCGAGTACTACCTGATGTCACCGAGTACTACCTGAGTACTACCTGATGTCATTGAGTACTCCTGAACACCTGTCACCGAGTACTCCTGATGTCACTGAGATGCCTGATGTCACCGAGTACTACCTGAGTACTACCTGAGTACCGATTACTGATTCCTGATGTCACCGAGTACTACCTGATGTCACCGAGTACTGCCTGATGTCACCGAGTACTACCTGATGTCACCAAGTACTACCTGAGTACTACCTGATGTCACCGAGTACTGCCTGATGTCACCAAGTACTACCTGAGTACTACCTGATGTCACCGAGTACTACCTGATGTCACTGAGTACTGCCTGATGTCACCGAGTACTACCTGATGTCACCGAGTACTGCCTGATGTCACGGAGTACTGCCTGATGTCCCGGAGGTACTACCTGATGTCACCGAGTACTACCTGATGTCACCGAGTACTACCTGATGTCACGAGTACTGCCTGATGTCACCGAGTACTACCTGAGTACTACCTGATAGTCACCGAGTACTACCTGATGTCACCGAGTACTACCATGATGTCAAGAGACTGCCTGATGTCACCGAGTACTACCTGAGTACTACCTGATGTCACCGAGTACTGCCTGATGTCACCGATTACTACTGAGTCACCGAGTACTGCCTGATGTCACCGAGTACTACCTGAGTACTACCTGAGTACAAACCTGATGTCACCAAGTACTACCTTAGTACTACCTGATGTCACCGAGTACTACCTGAGTACTTCCTGATGTCACAGAGTACTACCTGAGTACACCTGATGTCACCGAGTACTGCCTGATGTCACAAGTACTACCTGAGTACTACCTGATGTCACCGAGTACTACCTGAGTACTACCTGATGTCACCGAGTACTACCTGACTACTTCCTGATGTCACCGAGTACTGCCTGATGTCACAGGGTACTGCCTGATGTCACCGAGTACTGCATGATGTCATTGAGTACTGCCTGATATCACCGAGTACTACCTGAGTACTTCCTGATGTCACCGAGTACTGCCTGATGTCATTGAGTACTGCCTGATGTCACCGAGTACTGCATGATGTCAGTGAGTACTACCTGATTTCACCGAGTACTACCTGAGTACTACCTGATGTCACCGAGTACTACCTGATGTCACCGAGTACTGCCTGATGTCACCGAGTACTACCTGATGTCACCGAGTACTACCTGAGTACTACCTGATGTCACCAAGTACTACCTGAGTACTACCTGATGTCACCGAGTACTACCTGATACTACCTGACTGTCACCGAGTACTGCCTGATGTCACCGAGTACTACCTGATGTCACCGAGTACTGCCTGATGTCACCGAGTACTACCTGATGTCACCAAGTACTACCTGAGTACTACCTGATGTCTTCGAGTACTGCCTGATGTCACCAAGTACTACCTGGGTACTACCTGATGTCACCGAGTACTGCCTGATGTCACCGAGTACTACCTGATGTCACCGAGTACTACCTGAGACCACCTGATGTCACCGAGTACTACTGATGTCACCGAGTACTGCCTGATGTCACCGAGTACTACCTGAGTACTACCTGACGTCACCGAGTACTGCCTGATGTCACCGAGTACTACTGATGTCACCGAAGTACTGCCTGATGTCACCGGAGTACTACCTGAGTACTACCTGATGTCACCGAGTACTGCCTGATGTCACCGATACGACCTGAGTACTACCTGAAGTCACCCGAGTACTAACCTGAGTACTACCTGATGTCACCGAGTACTACCTGAGTACTACTGATGTCACCGAGTACTACCTGAGTAAATGAACTACCTGATGTCACCAAGTACTACCTAGGACTACCTGATGTCACCGAGTACTACCTGATGTACTACCTGATGTCACCGAGTACTACCTGATGTCACCGAGTACTGCCTGATGTCACCGAGTACTACCTGATGTTTCCCGAGTACTACCGAGTACTGCCTGATGTCACCGAAGTACTACCTGAGTACTACCTGATGTCACCAAGTCCTAACCTGAGTACTACCTGATGTCACCGAGTACTACTGAGTACTACCTGATGTCACCGAGTACTACCTGATGTCACCGAGTACTACCTGATACTACCTGATGTCACCGAGTACTACCTGATGTCACCGAGTACTACCTGATGTCACCGAGTACTACCTGAGTACTACCAGACCACTCGTCACCGAGTACTGCCTGATGTCACCGAGTACTACCTGATGTCACCGAGTACTGCCTGATGTCACCGAGTACTACCTGAGTTACTACCTGAGTACTACCTGATGTCACCAAGTACTACCTTAGTACTACCTGATGTCACCGAGTACTACCTGAGTACTTCCTGATGTCACCGAGTACTACCTGATGTCACCGAGTACTGCCTGATGTCACCGAGTACTACGTGATGTCGCGAGTACTACAGAGTACTACCTGATGTCACCAAGTACCACTGACTACTACTGATGTCACCAAGTACTACCTGAGTACTACCTGATGTCACAGAGTACTGCCCTGAGTACTACCTGATGTCACCGAGTACTACCTGATGTCACTGAGTACTGCCTGATGTCCCGGAGTACTACCTGATGTCACCGAGTACTGCCTGATGTCACGGAGTACTGCCTGATGTCACGGAGTACTGCCTGATGTCACCGAGTACTACCTGATGTCACCGAGTACTACCTGATGTCACCGAGTACTACTGATGTCACCGAGTACTACCTGAGTACTACCTGATGTCACCGAGGATACGACCTGAGTACGAACTATGTCACCGAGTACTACCTGATGTCACTGAGTACTGCTGATTCACCGAGTACTACCTGAGTACTACCAGACTCACCGAGTACTGCCTGATGTCACCGAGTACTACCTGATGTCACCGAGTACGCCCTGATGTCACCGAGTACTACCTGAGTACTACCTGAGTACTACCTGATTCACCAAGTACTACCTGAGTACTACCTGATGTCACCGAGTACTACCTGAGTACTACCTGATTCACAGAGTACTAACTGAGTACAACCTGATGTCACCGAGTACTGCCTGATGTCACCGAGTACTACCTGATACTTACCTGATGTCACCGAGTACTACCTGAGTCTACTACCTGAGTGTCACCTGAGTACTACCTGAGTACTGCCTGATGTCACCGAGTACTGCCTGATGTCACAGTACTCCTGATGTCACCGAGTACTGCATGAGTACTCCTGATGTCACCGAGTACTGCCTGATGTTACAGGGTACTGCCTGATGTCAACCGAGTACTGCATGATGTCTGGGGAGTACTGCCTGATGTCACCGAGTACTACCTGATGTCACCGAGTACTACCTGATGTCACCGAGTACAACCGAGTACTACCTGATGTCACCGAGTACTACCTGAGAGAACTAACTGATGTCACCGAGTACTACCTGATGTCACTGAGTACTGCCTGATGTCACCGAGTACTACCTGAGTACTACCTGACGTCACCGAGTACTGCCTGATGTCACCGAGTACTACCTGATGTCACGCGAGTACTGCTGATGTCACCGAGTACTACCTGAGTACTACCGAGTTCACCTGAGTACACCTAGTACTACCTGATGTCACCGAGTACTACCTGATGTCACCGAGTACTACCTGAGTACTACCTGATGTCACCGAGTACTACCTGAGTACTAACTGATGTCCCGAGTACTACCTGATGTCACCGAGTACTGCCTGATGTCACCGAGTACTACCTGAGTACTACCAACGTCACCGAGTACTGCCTGATGTCACCGAGTACTACCTGATGTCAGGAGTACTGCTGATGTCAACGAGTACTACCTGAGTACTACCCTGAGTACTACTGATGTCACCGAGTACTACCTGAGTACTACCTGATGTCACCGAGTACTACTGAGTCACGAGGTACTGCCTGATGTCACCGAGTAACTACGTGATGTCACCGAGTACTACCAGAGTACTACCTGATGTCACCAAGTACTACCTGACTACTACTTGATGTCACCGAGTACTACCTGAGTACTACCTGATGTCACGAGTACTGCTGATGTCACCGAGTACTACCTGATGTCACCCGAGTACTCCCTGATGTCACCGAGTACTACCTGATGTCACCAAGTACTACCTGAGTACAACCTGATGTCTTCGAGTACTGCTGATGTCACCAAGTACTACCTGAGTACTACCTGATGTCACAGAGTACTGCCTGATGTCACCGAGTACGACCGAGTACTACCTGATGTCACCGAGTACTACCTGAGAACCACCTGATGTCAACGAGTACTACATGATGTCATGAGTACTGCCTGATGTCACCGAGTACTACCTGAGTACTACCTGATGTCACCGAGTACTACCTGATGTCACCGAGTACTACCTGATTTCACCGAGTACTGCCTGATGTCACGAGTACTACCTGAGTACTCCTGATGTCACCGAGAGTACTGCCTGAATGTCACCGAGTACGACCTGAGTACTACCTGATGTCCACCGAGTACTACCTGAGTACTACCTGATGTCACTGAGTACTACCTGAGTACTACCTGATGTCACCAAGTACTACCTGAGTACTACCAGATGTCACCGAGTACTACCTTAGTACTACCTGATGTCACCGAGTACTACCTGAGTACTTCCTGATGTCACCGAGTACTACCTGATGTCACCGAGTACTGCCTGATGTCACCGAGTACTACGTGATGTCGCCGAGTACTACCAGAGTACTACCTGATGTCACCAAGTACCACCTGACTACTACCTGATGTCACCAAGTACTACCTGGAGTACTACCTCATGTCACCGAGTACTGCCTGAGTACTATGATGTCACCGAGTACTACTGATGTCACCGAGTACTACCTGATAACTAACTGATGTCACCGTGTACTACCTGATGTCACTGAGTACTGCTGATGTCACCGAGTACTACCTGAGTACTACCTGATGTCACCGAGTACATGCCTGATGTCACCGAGTACTACCTGCTGTCACCGAGTATGCCCTGATGTCACCGAGTACTACCTGAGTACTACCTGAGTACTACCTGATGTCACAAGTACTACCCTTAGTACTACCTGATGTCACCGAGTACTACCTGAGTACTTCCTGATGTCACCGAGTACTACCTGATGTCACCGAGTACTACCTGATGTCACCGAGTACTGCCTGATGTCACCGAGTACTACCTGATGTCACCGAGTACTACCTGAGTACTACCTGATGTCACCGAGTACTACCTGATGTCACAGAGTACTGCCAGATGTCACCGAGTACTACCTGATGTCACCGAGTACTGCCTGATGTCACCGAGTACTACCTGATGTCACCGAGTACTGCCTGATGTCACGGAGTACTGCCTGATGTCACGGAGTACTGCCTGATGTCACCGAGTACTACCTGATGTCACCGAGTACTACCTGATGTCACCGAGTACTACCTGAGTACTACCTGATGTCACCGAGTACTACCTGAGAACTAACTGATGTCACCGAGTACTACCTGATGTCACTGAGTACTGCCTGATGTCACCGAGTACTACCTGAGTACTACCAGACGTCACCGAGTACTGCCTGATGTCACCGAGTACTACCTGATGTCACCGAGTACTGCCTGATGTCACCGAGTACTACCTGAGTACTACCTGAGTACTACCTGATGTCACCAAGTACTACCTTAGTACTACCTGATGTCACCGAGTACTACCTGAGTACTTCCTGATGTCACAGAGTACTACCTGAGTACAACCTGATGTCACCGAGTACTGCCTGATGTCACCAAGTACTACCTGAGTACTACCTGATGTCACCGAGTACTACCTGAGTACTACCTGATGTCACCGAGTACTACCTGAGTACTTCCTGATGTCACCGAGTACTGCCTGATGTTACAGGTACTGCAGATGTCACCGAGTACTGCATGAGTACTTCCCTGATGTCACTGAGTACTGCCTGATGTTACAGGGTACTGCCTGATGTCACCGAGTACTGCATGATGTCATTGATTACTGCCTGATGTCACCGAGTACTACCTGAGTACTAACTGATGTCACCGAGTACTACCTGATGTCACCGAGTACTGCCTGATGTCACCGAGTACTGCCTGATGTCACCGAGTACTGCCTGATGTCACCGAGTACTGCCTGATGTCACCGAGTACTGCCTGATGTCACCGAGTACTACCTGATGTCACCGAGTACTACCTGATGTCACCGAGTACTACCTGATGTCACCGAGTACTACCTGAGTACTACCTGATGTCACCGAGTATATTCTGTTCTCAGTGTGTGTGTCTGTACACAAATCAACAGATAGCTAACATGCTTCCAGAGAAAGTCAGAGGCTGGAGTAAAGTTGAATGCTCTTTACTGTTGTCGTCATTCTCGTGAAAGGATTTTTGTAAAACTGAAATGATACAGAAAGAACGCACCAATTACTACATGCTATTTCAACAGAAGCACACTTCAACAGACATAAAATGATGTGAATAACAGCTAAAAAGTTATAGCGTACAAATGTCACATTTAAACTATATTTAAATAGCTGTACATTCTTTGTAAATATCTTGTAAATAATGCACATAAACTTTACCAGCCTAGAAACACCGACAGTACTGGCATAAATGCAGCAGGAATGCTCTCAAATAGCTATTAAAAGGAAACACCATGGCTACTCACGGCTAGATTAACTTTGGCAGTGTTTACATGTAAATAACTAAAAGTATAAAAGTATAAATTATTTAAATGTAACTTAAATACATTACATGACACTTGTGTATCATTATAATTAACTATAAGCGTAAATATAACTTACAAGCGAAGTTTCCCAGGGCTCAAACAGGGGAGGGAAAGGATAAAGTAGCCGGAGCTGCAAGCTAACCGTAACAACTGACGCATTTCCTGTTTAGAATGTCTGAACTATGACCCGGCTGAGTCACGTGACTAAAACAACCAATGAAAACAATTGCCGGCGGTAAACGAGAGAATAATGGATGACCACTAGAGGGAGACAATTACCGCAAGATAGATGCAAAGTTCTTAGAGAACATGACACTCCCCGTCTGGTATTGATTAAGTACCACTATCAGAATAACTATAACATGTCTGAACAACAGGGGAATTAAGGTGAGTCCGTTTCGTAGGCACTCTTGAGGAGAACTGTCTCAGAGACAGGCCTCAGGAAAGTCTTTGCTGACCCAGATCTTGTGGACCTTGAGTTCGATCTTCCTGATCTTTCCATCTTGGTCAGGGAATGTCTTTGTGACCACAAGCCATGGGCCACTCGTTCCGCTTCACCTGATTATCCTTAAGCAGGACAAGGTCACCTTTTTGGATATTAGGCAGTACGTCCTGCCACTTGCTACGGCTTTGAAGTGTAGGAAGGTACTCGCGTCTCCATCTGTTCCAAAAGGTGTTTGCAAGATGCTGCACCTGTCTCCACTGCTGGCGGTGGAGGTCTTTGCCGTCAAAGGCTCCCGGAGGCGGAGGTGAAGTACACACCTTCTGTGTCAAGAGTGAAGCAGGGGTCAAGAGAAAGGGTGACTCTGGGTCTGAAGAGATCGGTGCGAGTGGCCTGGCATTAATGATTGCCGTGACCTCTGCCATTAAGGTGGACAACACCTCATGGGTGAGGCGTGAAGGACTGGTTTGTTTGAGCATGGAGTTGAGTATGCGTCTGGAGATGCCAATCATTCGCTCCCAAGCTCCTCCCATGTGGGAGGAATGAGGAGGATTTGAAGATCCAAGAGCAGCCTTCTTCACCCAAGTACCTCCTGACATTAGGCTCTTTTGGATCAGTGAGAAGTATTTGCAACTCCTTGCAGGCACCTGTAAAGTTGGTTCCGCAGTCAGAACGAATTTGCTTAGCAGGTCCTCGTAGAGCAAAGAATCGCCGCAATGCATTGATGAAACTTGACGTGTCCATGGCCTCGATGAGTTCTATGTGGACGGCACGTGTGCTCATGCAGGTAAAGAGTACAGCCCATCTTTTGCTGTTGGCCTGACCCCCACGGGTTCGTCTCGTGGTGACAGCCCAAGGACCGAACACGTCGAGTCCCACATAGGTGAAGGGTGGCTCTGTGTTCAGGCGATCGGAGGGTAGATCTGCCATCTTTTGTTCAGTAGTCCTCCCGCGAAGTTTGTTACATACAACACATTTGTGGAGGATACTATTGATGCATTTCTTGGCCCCAACGATCCAGAATCCTGCTGTGCGTACAGACCCTTCTGTGAAGACACGACCTTGGTGCTTGACCTTCTCATGGTAATGCCTCACGAGCAGTGTTGCGATGTGGCTGCGGCCTGGGATGACGAGAGGGAACTTTTCTCTTGTGCTGAGTGTTGCGTGGTTGAGCCTACCTCCTATTCTGAGAAGGCCATCTTCACCCACACAGGGGTTCAGCTTTCTCAGAGGACTGTCTTTTGAGATGTCCTTTCCAGCAGCCAAGCAGGTGAACTCTTTGCTGTAGGTCTCTTTTTGCACACATTTAATGACAAGATTTTTTGCTTTTGACAGTTCTTCTGCTGTGTGCGGATTTTTGCATTGATGCCAACCGCTACAGATCTCATGCTTTGCTTTAGGTGCGCTTCTTTGGGACTGAATGATGTGCATCAGGGATGTTATAGCCCTCATCAGAGACTTCCAGGAAGAGAACCGCCCGAAGCGATGAGATCCAGATTAGATGCAGGAACAGAGAGAGTAGTGACATGAGAACGCACCTCAGTGTCGGAATCTGGGTCGATGAGTTTGTATGACTTCTTTTCTGAAGTGGGCACTCCCTCAGGTAGGGACAGAAACGGGGGTCCTGTGAGCCATGTCGTGTTGGCTAACTCGGCTGCAGGTACAGATCGAGTGGCATGATCTGCTGGATTCTGAGTGGTGCAGACGTAGTGCCACTGCTCAGGTTGGGTGAACTTTCTTATACGCTGTACTCTGTTGCAGACATACACATAAAACCGTCTGGTTTGGTTATATATGTATCCCAAGACGACCTTGCTATCTGTGTAGAACTGCAATGTGTCTACGTTGATGTCCAACTCACTCTCCACCAGCTCTGCCACTTCCACTGCCAATACAGCGGCGCCTAGCTCCAACCTTGGGATAGTGTGGGCAGCTGGAGGCGCCAGTTTCGCCTTTCCTAAGACGAATCCTACATGACACTCTCCATCACTGTCTATCACCTTGAGGTAAGCTACAGCGGCGATGGCCTTCACTGAGGCATCTGAGAAGATGTGGAGCTCTTTCCTTTGAGCAGTAGAAAGGGTGGTAGGGATGTAAGCTCTTGGTATCTCGAACTCACTCAGGTCTTGTAAGGAGTCTTTCCACATCCTCCATTCAGCTTCCTTTTCATCCGGAAGAGGACTATCCCAGTCGAAGGCCTCACGGCTGATGAGTTCACGCAGCAGGAACTTCCTTGAATGGTGATCGGCGCGACAAGTCCAAGAGGATCGAACAAACTGTTCACCGTGGCTAGAACACCTCTACGGGTGAAGGCTTCTCTGTAGCTGCCACTCTGAAGGTGAAGATGTCATGTTTGAGATCCCAGCTGAGCCCTAAGCTGCGTTGGATGAGGGCTGAGTTGTCAACGAAGTCCAGGTTCTGCAGACCTTCGCATGGTCTTCTGGCGGGAAGGCTTCCAAGACGTCACAGTGGTTCGATGCCTATTTTATGGAGCCGTAAGTTGGAAGCAGCAAGCATCCCCTGTGCTCTTTTCAGCAAGTTGATAGCTTCAGCAGCTGATGGGAAGTGACTTGAGGCCGTCATCAACGTAGAAGTCGCGGTCTACAAAGTGTTTGGCATCCATGCCATATTCACTCGCTCCATGTTGTGCTGCACGATGAAGACCATAGATGGCTACTGCCGGTGACGGACTATTGCCGAATACATGGACTTTCATTCTGTATTCAACAATCTCCTTGCCTGGTTTGTTGTCTTTGAAACCATAGGAAACCGCAGGAAGTCTCGATTGTCTTCTCTGACTGTTGAAGCTGTGAAACATCTGCTCGATGTCTGCTATAACAGCCACTGTTTCCCTTCGGAAGCGCAGCAAGACTCCGAGTAAGCTGTTGTTCAGATCCGGGCCGGTAAGAAGCACATCGTTCAGGGAGATGCCATGATGCTGAGCACTGGAGTCAAAGACGACTCTGATCTGGTTTGGCTTTTGAGGGTGGTACACGCCAAACATGGGTAAGTACCATCGTTCTTCTCCCTTTAACAGTGGTGGAGCTACCTCAGCCTGTCGTCATCAAAGATCTTTTGCATGAAGTTCCACAAACTGAGACTTCATTTCAGGCTTTCTTTCCAGGGTTCGGTGGAGAGAAGTAAGGCGACTGAGGGCCTGTTCTCGATTGTTTGGAGCCGTCGCCGAGGGGATCGAAATGGGAGAGCGCCACCCAGCTGTTGGTGTCATCCATAAACATATTTTTGTCCCATGATCTGCAGGAAAAGCCTGTCTTCGATGGAGAGACCCACCTTGTCATCATCCTTGGTTCTCTCAAAGATTGTGCTACCAAGGCTACAGTCATCGTGGACTGTGGTGTCGTGTGCAAGCCCGTGAAGAGGGGTGCAGTAATGTGCTTGGTTGCTAAACTTCTCCTTGACTTGAAGGTGATTGGGGCAAGGAGTTAGGAGAGATGGACGTCCATTTTCAAGCACGTTGGTCCGGAAGGAAGTCACAGCCACTGGTTTGTGGGCTGAGCCCAAGCAGACGTCGCCTATAACAACCCAGCCAAGGTCTAGTCTTTGGGCATAGGGGGCACTGTGAGGACCATTGCGTTGCTCTCTGACTTTGTGAACCTGAAGGATGTCGCGTCCCAGAAGTAGGAGTATCTGGGCCTCTGGATCTAGGTGTGGTATTCTGTGAGCGATGGACTTCAGGTGAATGTGGTGCTGTGCAGCCGCTGGAGTTGGAATCTCTGACCGGTCATCTGGCATGTGATTGCACTCGATGAGTGTGGGGAGTATCACACTTGTTGTCTCATCCAATGACTCTGCCATGAACCCTGTGGCTCTTCTCCCGGATGTTTCAGTGACTCCTGCACACGTGCGGAGAGTGTATGGTGAGTCTGACCCTTTAATTTGGAAGAGGTCGAAGAATTCAGACCTGGCCAGTGACCTGTTACTCTGGTCGTCCAGAATAACGTAAACTTTAGTGGCTTTGTCCGGGCATGCCTTGGGATAGATCTTCACCAGAAGGATCTTGGAGCAGGATCTAAGCACCTTACCTTCGCCACAGACTTCTGTGCACTTGGAGGTGACTGCTGGTTGAGGTGTCTCTCCTTCACCCTCCCCGCCATGCTCTGAGGAGGGGTCTATCATGTTCCATTGAGGGGGTCCAGGGTGGAGCGCTGCAATGTGGCGTTCACTCTCACATTCTCTGCACTTTAAAGCTGCCTTACAGTCCTTTGCCTGGTGAGTAGTAGAAGAGCAACACCCTAAAGCAGATACGTTCTCTTTAAGAAAGGCTTTGCGCTCTTCAAGTGGCTTGCTCCGAAATCCTCTACACTTTTTTAGAGGCTGGGGTTTCTGATGGATAGGGCATTGTCTGTCAATGTCACCCAGTTTTCCGCTTGATCCGTCTGACTGAGAAGCTGAGCGATGCGATTGCAACTTCTGTCTTGTGAGCAGAGACGTGAGCTTTGGCGTATCCTGATCTCCTTTCCACTCGTTCAGGCTTCGATGGACCCGTAGAGAACCTGTAAGGACTGTTCGATGAAGCTGCAGGTACTGTTGAGAGAGTGAAGCTAGGGTCGTTTCTTCGGCGTGCTTCCTTACATATGAAATCTGTGAAAAATGCAAATGGAGGAAAAGAGACATTGTGCTGCTCTTTGTACTGAGAGCCTTGAGCTAACCACCTCTCTTGCAGACTAAGTGGTAACTTCTCAACGATTAGGGTTGACGCCCCTTGCAGTGTCAAGGTACGAGAGCCCAGGCAAGTAGCCCTCAGATTTGGCAGACTCTAACTCCCTTAGCAGGTCTCCCAGCTCCCTGAGTTTTAAGGGGTCTCTGTGATTGATTTTAGGAAAGTCCTCCATCCTCTCAAAGAGAGCTCTCTCTATCACTTCAGGGGAGCCGTAGCACTCCTCTAGGCGATCCCAAGCCATTCTTAAGCCTATGGCAGGGTTGGCGACATGCACAGAACGGATCCTTATGACGTGCTCCAAAGACTGATTTCCCAACCACTTTGTTAAGAGGTCAAGCTCCTCGCTGGCAGTTAAGTCAAGTCCTCCAGTAGCATTGAGGAACGAGGATTTCCACGCCCAATAACCTTCTGGCCGATCGTTGAACTTCATGAGGCCAGAATTCACAAGCTCTCGCCGTACCAAGTACCTTGCAATGTCACTCACACCAGTCCTGTCATCAGTATGTGGCTGTAATGAAGCTCTGTTGAAAGAGGGAGCGTGTGGCTGAGCAGAGAGGAGTCGAACAGGGGGGTGGTGATGAACTGCTGGTGCTGGCCTTTCAGGTTGCTGCACCGCATGAGCATTGTTTTGGAGGTAAGAGTGAGAAGCTCTGCTGTCAAGGCCAGGGGCAAGGCTCCTTTTTATCTGATGGACATCAGGTTTGATGGGCGGCAATAGAGTTGGCGTATATGGTTTAAGTACTGGGGGCTCTGCATCACTAAGATGTAGCTGGGGGTGGTGTTCGACATAGTCACGGGTGCGTTGGATGGCGACATGAACTGTATCGTGATGACTCTACTGCCCTCTCTACTATGCCCTCTGCTGATGCTGCTGCTTCAAGAACCTCAGCTTCTGCTAAGGCTGCTGCCAACTCTTTCTCGTGTTCCAATGCTGATAACTCAGCTGCTATGTGTGCC
The DNA here is from genome assembly GCA_916701645.2 of Sebastolobus alascanus. Classification (NCBI taxonomy): domain Eukaryota; kingdom Metazoa; phylum Chordata; class Actinopteri; order Perciformes; family Sebastidae; genus Sebastolobus; species Sebastolobus alascanus. The sequence continues at coordinate 8,444 of CAKAOJ020002981.1, read as the reverse complement.
TCTTTAACTTTCAAGTCGGCTGCCAGACGAGCCTCTTCTATCTTTAAATCAGCTTCTCGCTGAACGAAAGTGGCGCGCGCACGCGCAGCTTCTACTTTAGCACGAGCCCTGGCTGCGGCCCTGCTAGCTGAAGAGGATTTAGATGAGGTGGATGAGGTGGAATGTTGTGATCTTCCTTCGTGTGCAGGGTCTTGTTCTTTGACACCAACATCAGTGGGTAAACAACCGTTCCAGTCCAACTTCACTAGTATGTGACATCATGAGTTGTGGTCCTCCAAAGATGTATGAGAAGAGGTGAGTATGGAGGCTTTTGCGTGTGTGGAGAGGCGTGCTTGCACTGTACTTGATTTTCCTGATGATGTAGAGCCCGCTGTGATGACGCTTTTTTACTATTCTGTTCTCCGTGTGTGTGTCTGTACACAAATCAACAGATAGCTAACATGCTTCCAGAGAAAGTCAGAGGCTGGAGTAAAGTTGAATGCTCTTTACTGTTGTCGTCATTCTCGTGAAAGGATTTTTGTAAAACTGAAATGATACAGAAAGATAGCACCAATTACTACATGCTATTTCAACAGAAGCACACTTCAACAGACATAAAATGATGTGAATAACAGCTAAAAAGTTATAGCGTACAAATGTCACATTTAAACTATATGTAAATAGCTGTACATTCTTTGTAAATATCTTGTAAATAATGTACATAAACTTTACCAGCCTAGAAACACCGACAGTACTGGCATAAATGCAGCAGGAATGCTCTCAAATAGCTATTAAAAGGAAACACCATGGCTACTCACGGCTAGATTAACTTTGGCAGTGTTTACATGTAAATAACTAAAAGTATAAAAGTATAAATTATTTAAATGTAACTTAAATACATTACATGACACTTGTGTATCATTATAATTAACTATAAGCGTAAATATAACTTACAAGCGAAGTTTCCCAGGGCTCAAACAGGGGAGGGAAAGGATAAAGTAGCCGGAGCTGCAAGCTAACCGTAACAACTGACGCATTTCCTGTTTAGAATGTCTGAACTATGACCCGGCTGAGTCACGTGACTAAAACAACCAATGAAAACAATTGCCGGCGGTAAACGAGAGAATAATGGATGACCACTAGAGGGAGACAATTACCGCAAGATAGATGCAAAGTTCTTAGAGAACATGACAGAGTACTACCTGATAACTAACTGATGTCACCGAGTACTACCTGATGTCACTGAGTACTGCCTGATGTCACCGAGTACTACCTGAGTACTACCAGACGTCACCGAGTACTGCCTGATGTCACCGAGTACTACCTGATGTCACCGAGTACTGCCTGATGTCACCGAGTACTACGTGATGTCGCCGAGTACTACCTGAGTACTACCTGATGTCACCAAGTACTACCTTAGTACTGCATGATGTCACCGAGTACTACCTGATGTCGCCGAGTACTACCAGAGTACTACCTGATGTCACCAAGTACCACCTGACTACTACCTGATGTCACCAAGTACTACCTGAGTACTACCTGATGTCACCGAGTACTGCCTGAGTACTACCTGATGTCACCGAGTACTACCTGATGTCACTGAGTACTGCCTGATGTCACCGAGTACTACCTGATGTCACCGAGTACTGCCTGATGTCACCGAGTACTACCTGATGTCACCGAGTACTGCCTGATGTCACCGAGTACTGCCTGATGTCACCGAGTACTACCTGAGTACTACCTGAAGTCCACCGAGTATACCTGAGAACTAACTGAAGTCACCGAGTACTACCTGATGTCACCGAGTACTGCCTGATGTCACCGAGTACTACCTGAGTACTACCTGAGTACTACCTGATGTCACCAAGTTCTACCTTAGTACTACCCTGATGTCAACGTGTACTACCTGAGTACTTCCTGATGTACAGAGTACTACCTGAGTACAACCTGATGTCACCGAGTACTGCCTGATGTCACCAAGTACTACCTGAGTACTACCTGATGTCACCGAGTACTACCTGAGTACTACCTGATGTCACCGAGTACTACCTGACTACTTCCTGATGTCACCGAGTACTGCCTGATGTCACAGGTACTGCCTGATGTCACCGAGTACTGCATGATGTCAATGAGTACTGCCTGATGTCACCGAGTACTACCTGAGTACTACCTGATGTCACCGAGTACTACCTGATGTCACCGAGTACTGCCTGATGTCACCGAGTACTACTTGATGTCACTGAGTACTGCCTGATGTCACCGAGTACTGCCTGATGTCACGGAGTACTGCCTGATGTCACCGAGTACTACCTGATGTCACCGAGTACTACCTGATGTCACCGAGTACTGCCTGATGTCACCGAGTACTACCTGAGTACTACCTGATGTCACCGAGTACTACCTGATAACTAACTGATGTCACCGAGTACTACCTGATGTCACGAGTACTGCCTGATGTCACCGAGTACTACCTGAGTACTACCAGACGTCACCGAGTACTGCCTGATGTCACCGAGTACTACCTGATGTCACCGAGTACTGCCTGAGTACTACCTGATGTCACCGAGTACTACCTGATGTCACTGAGTACTGCCTGATGTCACCGAGTACTACCTGATGTCACCGAGTACTGCCTGATGTCACCGAGTACTGCCTGATGTCACGGAGTACTGCCTGATGTCACCGAGTACTGCCTGATGTCACCGAGTACTACCTGATGTCACCGAGTACTGCCTGATGTCACCGAGTACTACCTGAGTACTACCTGATGTCACCGAGTACTACCTGAGAACTAACTGATGTCACCGAGTACTACCTGATGTCACTGAGTACTGCCTGATGTCACCGAGTACTACCTGAGTACTACCAGATGTCACCGAGTACTGCCTGATGTCACCGAGTACTACCTGATGTCACCGAGTACTGCCTGATGTCACCGAGTACTACCTGAGTACTACCTGAGTACTACCTGATGTCACCAGTACTACCTTAGTACTACCTGATGTCACCGAGTACTACCTGAGTACTTCCTGATGTCACCGAGTACTACCTGATGTCACCGAGTACTGCCTGATGTCACCAAGTACTACCTGAGTACTACCTGATGTCACCGAGTACTACTACCTGAGTACTACCTGATGTCACCGAGTACTGCCTGACTACTACCTGATGTCACCGAGTACTGCCTGATGTCACAGGTACTGCCTGATGTCACCGAGTACTGCAAGTACTCCCTGTTGTCACCGAGTACTACCTGATGTCAAAGACTGCCTGATGTCACCGAGTACTACCTGATGTCACCGAGTACTGCCTGATGTCACCGAGTACTACCTGATACTACCTGATGTCACCGAGTACTACCTGATGTCACCGAGTACTGCCTGATGTCACCGAGTACTACCTGATGTCACGAGTACTGCCTGATGTCACCGAGTACTGCCTGATGTCACGAGTACTGCCTGATGTCACCGAGTACTACCTGATGTCACCGAGTACTACCTGATGTCACCGAGTACTGCCTGATGTCACCGAGTACTACCTGAGTACTACCTGATGTCACCGAGTACTACCTGATAACAACTGATGTCACCGAGTACTACCTGATGTCACTGAGTACTGCCTGATGTCACCGAGTACTACCTGAGTACTACCAGGGGAAAAAACCCTTTTTTAAAAAGGGGGAAAAAAGGGGGGGGAAAAAAATTTTTTTTTTTTTTTAAAAAAAGGGGAAAAAAATTTTTAACCTTTAACCCCCTTTAACCTTTCCCTTTAACCCCCCCCCCCCCCCCTTTTTTTTCCCCCCTTTTTTAAAACCCTTTTTTAAAACCCCCCCCCGGGGGGCCCCCCCCCCCCCCCCCCCCCCCCCCCCCCCCCCCCCCCTTTTTTAAAAACCCCCCTTTAACCTTTCCCTTTAACCTTTCCCTTTCCCTTTAACCTTTAACCTTTAACCTTTCCCTTTAACCCCCCCCCCCCCCCCCCCCCCTTTAACCCCCCCCCCCTTTTTTTAAAAAAAACCCCCTTTCCCCCCCAAAAAAAAATTTTTTTTTAAAACCCTTTTTTAAACCCCCGGGGCCCAAATCCCCGGGGCCCAATCCCCAAACCCAAATCCCCGGGGCCCAATCCCCAACCCCAAACGGTTTCCCCCCCTTTTCCCCCCCTTTGCCCCCCAATTCCCTTTTCCCCCCAAAGGGAAAAAACCCCCCCGGGGGGGGGGGTTTTTTTGGGGGAAAAAAAGGGGCCCAAAAAACCCCCGGGGGGAAAAAAAAAAAAACCCCCCCCCCCCCCCCCGGGGGAAAAAAGGGGAAAAAAAACCCCCCCCGGTTTCCCCCCGGTTTGGGGGGGTTTTTGGGGGGGGCCCCCCCCTTTTTTTTAAAAACCCTGATTAATTTTTTTTAAAAAATTTTTTTAAAAACCCGGGTTTCCCGGGGTTTTTCCCGGGGCCCTTTTTTAAAACCCTTTTTTAAACCCTTTTTTAAACCCTTTTTTAAAAAAGGCCCCCTTTCCCCCGGGGCCCAATCCCCGGGGCCCAATCCCCGGGGCCCAATCCCCAAACCCTTTTTTAAAAACCCCCCCCCAAAAAAACCCTTTTTAATTGCCCCCCGGTTTCCAAATTTTTAAAACCCGGTTTTTGGGGGGGTTTTTCCGGGGGGCCCCCCCCCCCCCCCCCCCCCCCCCTTTCCTGATGTCACCGAGTACTCCTGATGTCACCCCCCCCACCCCCGGGGCCCAATCCCCGGGGCCCAACCCCCGGGGCCCAATCCCCTTGCCCCCTTTCCCTTTTCCCGGGGCCCCCCCCTTTTCCGGGGGTTTTTCCCGGGGTTTTTCCCGGGGGTTTCCCAAACCCGGGGTTTTTCCCGGGGTTTTTCCCGGGGGGGTTTTTCCCGGGGGTTTTAAACCCGGTTCCCAAACCCGGGTTCCCAAACCCGGTTCCCAAACCCGGGGGTTTTTCCCCCCCCCCCTTTTCCCCCCGGTTTCCGGGGGCCCATGTCACCGAGTACTGCCTGATGTCACCGAGTACTGCCTGATGTCACCGAGTACTACCTGATGTCACCGAGTACTACCTGATGTCACCGAGTACTACCTGATGTCACCGAGTACTGCCTGATGTCACCGAGTACTACCTGCCGAGTCTACCTGAGTACTACCTGATGTCACCGAGTACTGCCTGATGTCACCGAGTACTACCTGATGTCACCGAGTACTGCCTGATGTCACCGAGTACTACCTGATGTCACCGAGTACTACCTGATGTACTACCTGAGTACTACCTGATGTCACCGAGTACTGCCTGATGTCACCGAGTACTGCCTGATGTCACCGAGTACTGCCTGATGTACCGATCTCCTGATGTCACCGAGTACTACCTGATGTCACCGAGTACTGCCTGATGTCACCGAGTACTACCTGATGTCACCGAGTACTGCCTGATGTCACCGAGTACTACCTGATGTCACCGAGTCACCGAGTACTACCTGAGTCACCGAGTACTACCTGATGTCACCGAGTACTGCCTGATGTCACCGAGTACTACCTGATGTCACCGAGTTCTGCCTGATCTCACCGATTACTGCCTGATGTCACCGAGTACTACCTGATGTCACAGAGTACTACCTGATGTCACCGAGTACTACCTGATGTCACCGAGTACTGCCTGATGTCACCGAGTACTACCTGATGTCACCGAGTACTGCCTGATGTCACCGAGTACTACCTGATGTCACCGAGTACTACCTGATGTCACCGAGTACTCCTGATGTCACCGAGTACTACCTGATGTCACCGAGTACTACCTGATGTCACCGAGTACTACCTGATGTCACCGAGTACTCCTGAGTCACTGAGTACTACCTGATGTCACCGAGTACTACCTGATGTCACCGAGTACTGCCTGATGTCACCGAGTACTACCTGATGATCACCAGTACTACCTGAGTACTGCCTGATGTCACCGAGTACTGCCTGATGTCACCGAGTACTGCCTGATGTCACCGAGTACTGCCTGATGTCACCGAGTACTACCTGATGTCACCGAGTACTACCTGATGTCACCGAGTACTAGCCTGAGTCACCGAGTACTGCCTGATGTCACCGAGTACTACCTGATGTCACCGAGTACTACCTGATGTACCGTACTCCTGATGTCACCGAGTACTGCCTGATGTCACCGAGTACTGCCTGATGTCACCGAGTACTACCTGATGTCACCGAGTACTACCTGATGTCACCGAGTACTCCCTGATGTCACCGAGTACTACCTGATGTCACAGTAGTCCTGATGTCACCGAGTACTGCCTGATGTCACCGAGTACTGACCTGATGTCACCGAGTACTACCTGATGTCACCGAGTACTGCCTGATGTCACCGAGTACTACCTGAGCACCTGTATACCTGAGTACTACCTGAGTACTACCTGATGTCACGAGTACTACCTGAGTACTACCTGATGTCACCGAGTACTACCTGATGTCACCGAGTACTACCTGATGTCACCGAGTACTACCTGATGTCACCGAGTACTACCTGATGTACACGAGTATACCTGATGTCACCGAGTACTACCTGATGTCACCGAGTACTGCCTGATGTCACCGAGTACTCCTGATGTCACCGAGTACTACCTGATGTCACCGAGTACTGCCTGATGTCACCGAGTACTACCTGATGTCACCGAGTACTACCTGATGTCACCGAGTACTACCTGATGTCACCGAGTACTACCTGATGTCACCGAGTACTACCTGATGCGTACTACCTGATGTCACCGAGTACTACCTGAGTAATACCTGATGTCACCAAGTACTGCCTGATGTCACCGAGTACTGCCTGATGTCACCGAGTACTCCTGATGTCACCGAGTACCCGATGTCACCGAGTACTCTGATGTCACATCTCTGATGTCACCGAGTACTACCTGATGTCACCGAGTACTACCTGATGTCACCGAGTACTACCTGATGTCACCGAGTACTGCCTGATGTCACGAGTACTGCCTGATGTCACCGAGTACTCCTGAGTACTCCTGAGTACCGAGTACTACCTGATACACCTGATGTCACCGAGTACTACCTGATGTCACCGAGTACTGACCTGATGTCACCGAGTACTACCTGATGTCACCGAGTACTGCCTGATGTCACCGAGTACTACCTGATGTCACCGAGTACTACCGAGTCCCTGAGTCTACGAGTACTACCTGATGTCACCGAGTACTACCTGATGTCACGGTACTGCCTGATGTCACCAGACTCCTGATGTCACCGAGTACTACCTGATGACCGAGTACTACCTGAGAGTACTACCTGATGTCACCGAGTACTACCTGATGTCACCGAGTACTACCTGATGTCACCGAGTCACCGGACTACCTGATGTCACCGAGTACCTGATGTCACCGAGTACTGCCATTCACCGAGTACTGCCAGTACTACTGATGTCCCAGTACTACCTGATGTCCAAAGTACTACCTGATCCCGCCTGAGTCACCGAGTACTGCCTGATTCACGAGTACTACCTGATGTCACCGAGTACTGCCTGATGTCACCGAGTACTACCTGATGTCACCGAGTACTACCTATGTCACCGAAGTACTACCTGATGTCCCAGTACTACCTGACTACCTGATGTCACCGAGTACTGGTGTCACCGAGTACTCCTGATGTCCCGAGTACTACCTGATGTCACCGAGTACTGCCTGATGTCACCGGTACTACCTAGTACTACCTGATGTCACCAGTACCCGATGTCACCGGACTCCTGATGTCACCAGTACTACTGATGTCACCAGTACTACTGATGTATCGGTACTACCTGATCACCGAGTACTACCTGATGTCACCGAGTACTGCCTGATGTCACAGTATCCTGATGTCCCGAGTACTACCTGATGCCTGAGCCCTGATGTCCCAAACCCTTGTCACCGAGAAACCTGATGTCACCGATTTCCCGGTACACCGATGCACCGAGTCACCGAGTACACCGTGTCACCGAGTACTACCTGATGTCACCGAGTACTACCTGATGTCACCGAGTACTACCTGATGTCACCGAGTACTGCCTGATGTCACCGTATGCCTAGTCTACCGAGTCACCTGATGCCCCAAACTGCCTGATGTCACCGATACTACCTGATGTCACCGAGAGTACCTGATGTCACCGAGTACCCGATGTCACCGGTACCCGATGTCCCGAGTACCCGATGTCACCGAGTACTACCTGATACCTGATACTACCTGATGTCACCGAGTACTACCTGAGTACTACCTGATGTCACAGACCTGATGTCACCGAGTACTACCTGATGTCACCGAGTACTGCCTGATGTCACCGAGTACTACCTGATGACTACTACCTGTGTCCCGAGACTGCCTGATGTCACGGTACTCCTGATACTACCTGATGTCACGGACTACCTGACCCCTACTCCCTTCCCCAAGTCCCATACTATGTCCGGGAACTCCTGAGATCC
>CAKAOJ020002980.1:0-21896 GCA_916701645.2 Sebastolobus alascanus | reverse complement strand
TAAAAGAAGTCATTGTATAGTATGTCAACATTTTGTAAAAAAAAGTCAGAATATAGCATGTCGAAAAATTTTGTAAAAAAAAGTCATAGTATAGTATGTCGAAAAATTGTGAAAAAAAGTCATAATATAGTATGTCGAAAGATTTTGCAATAAAAGAGTCATACTATAGTATGTCGAATAAGTATGTCGAAAAAAAGTCATAGTAAAATATGTCAAAACATTTTGCAAAAAAAAGTCATAGAATAGTATGTCGAATTTTCTTTTCAAAAAAGTCATAGTATAGTATGTCGAAAAGTTTTACCAAAAAACGTCATAGTATAGTATGTCGACAGATTTTGCAATAAAAAAAGTCATAGTATAGTATGTCGAAAGGTTTTGCAAAAAAAAAAGTCATACTATAGTTTGTCGAAATTCTTTGCAAAAAAGTCATACTATAGTATGTCGAAAAATTTTGCAAAAAAAAGGCATAGTACAGTATGTCGAAAAATTTTGCAAAAAAAGTCATACTATAGTATGTCGAAATTTTGCAAGAAAAAGTCATAGTATAGTATGTCGAAAATGTTGCCAAAAAAAGTCATAGTATAGCATGTCGAAAAATTTTGCCGAAGAGAAGTCATTGTATAGTATGTCGAAAAATTTCACAAAAAAAAGTCATAGCATAGTATGTTGAAAAATTTAGCAAAAATAAGTCACACTATAGTATGTCGAAAAATTTGCAAAAATAAGTCATAGTATAGTATGTCGAAAAATTTTTCAGAAAAATGTCATAGTATAGTATGTCAAAAAATGTTGCCGAAAAGAAGTCATAGGATAGTATGCCGAAAAATTTTGTAAAAAAAAAAAGTCATAATATAGTATGTCGAAAGATTTTATAAAAAAAAGTCATGGTATAGTATGTCGAATTTTCTTTTGAAAAAAGTCATAGTATAGTATGTCGAAAAATTTTGCAAAAAAGTCAGAGTAAAGTATGTCGAAAAGTTTTACCAAAAAACGTCACAGTATAGTATGTCGAAAGATTTTGCAATAAAAAAAGTCATGGTATAGTATGTCGAAAAAAAGTTATAGTATAGTTTGACGAAACATGTTGTTAAAAAGTCATAGTATAACATGTCGAAATAAAGTCATAGTATAGTATGTCGAAAAATTGCCGAAAAGAAATCATTGTATAGTATGTCGAAAAATTTTGCCGAAAAGAAGTCATTGTATAGTATGTAGAAAAATTTTGCCGAAAAGAAGTCATTGTATAGTATGTCAAAACATTTTGTAAAAAAAAGTCAGAATATAGCATGTCGAAAAATTTTGTAAAAAAAAGTCATAATATAGTATGTCGAAAGATTTTGCAATAAAAGAGTCATAGTATAGTATGTCGAATAAGTATGTCGAAAAAAAGTCATAGTAAAATATGTCAAAACGTTTTGCAAAAAAAAGTCATAGAATAGTATGTCGAATTTTCTTTTCAAAAAAGTCATAGTATAGTATGTCGAAAAGTTTTACTAAAAAAAGTCATAGTATAGTATGTCGACAGATTTTGCAATAAAAAAAGTCATAGTATAGTATGTCGAAAGGTTTTGCAAAAAAAAAAGTCATACTATAGTTTGTCGAAATTCTTTGCAAAAAAGTCATACTATAGTATGTCGAAAAATTTTGCAAAAAAAAGTCATAGTACAGTATGTCGAAAAATTTTGCAAAAAAAGTCATACTATAGTATGTCGAAATTTTGCAAAAAAGTCATAGTATAGTATGTCGAAAAATGTTGCCAAAAAAAGTCATAGTATAGCATGTCGAAAAATTTTGCCGAAGAGAAGTCATTGTATAGTATGTCGAAAAATTTCACAAAAAAAAGTCATAGCATAGTATGTTGAAAAATTTAGCAAAAATAAGTCACACTATAGTATGTCGAAAAATTTGCAAAAATAAGTCATAGTATAGTATGTCGAAAAATTTTGCAGAAAAATGTCATAGTATAGTATGTCAAAAAATGTTGCCGAAAAGAAGTCATAGGATAGTATGCCGAAAAATTTTGTAAAAAAAAAAAGTCATAATATAGTATGTCGAAAGATTTTATAAAAAAAAGTCATGGTATAGTATGTCGAATTTTCTTTTAAAAAAAGTCATAGTATAGTATGTCGAAAAATTTTGCAAAAAAGTCAAAGTATGTCGAAAAATTTTACCAAAAAACGACACAGTATAGTATGTCGAAAGATTTTGCAATAAAAAAAGTCATGGTATAGTATGTCGAAAAAAAGTTATAGTATAGTTTGACGAAACATGTTGTTAAAAAGTCATAGTATAACATGTCGAAATAAAGTCATAGTATAGTATGTCGAAAAATTGCCGAAAAGAAATCATTGTACAGTATGTCGAAAAATTTTGCCGAAAAGAAGTCATTGTATAGTATGTAGAAAAATTTTGCCGAAAAGAAGTCATTGTATAGTATGTCAAAACATTTTGTAAAAAAAAGTCAGAATATAGCATGTCGAAAAATTTTGTAAAAAAAACTCATAGTATAGTATGTCGAAACATTTTGTGAAAAAAAGTCATAATATAGTATGTCGAAAGATTTTGCAATAAAAGAGTCATACTATAGTATGTCGAATAAGTATGTCGAAAAAAAGTCATAGTAAAATATGTCAAAACATTTTGCAAAAAAAAGTCATAGAATAGTATGTCGAATTTTCTTTTCAAAAAAGTCATAGTATAGTATGTCGAAAAGTTTTACCAAAAAACGTCATAGTATAGTATGTCGACAGATTTTGCAATAAAAGTCATAGTATAGTATGTCGAAAGGTTTTGCAAAAAAAAAAGTCATACTATAGTTTGTCGAAATTCTTTGCAAAAAAGTCATACTATAGTATGTCGAAAAATTTTGCAAAAAAAAAAAAAGTCATAGTACAGTATGTCGAAAAATTTTGCAAAAAAAGTCATACTATAGTATGTCGAAATTTTGCAAAAAAAAGTCATAGTATAGTATGTCGAAAAATGTTGCCAAAAAAAGTCATAGTATAGCATGTCGAAAGATTTTGCCAAAAAAAGACATAGTATAGTATGTCGAAAATTTTACCAAGAAAAGTCAAAGTATAGTATGTCGAAAAATTTAGCAAAAATAAGTCACACTATAGTATGTCGAAAAATTTGCAAAAATAAGTCATAGTATAGTATGTCGAAAAATTTTTCAGAAAAATGTCATAGTATAGTATGTCAAAAAATGTTGCCGAAAAGAAGTCATAGGATAGTATGCCGAAAAATTTTGTAAAAAAAAAAAGTCATAATATAGTATGTCGAAAGATTTTATAAAAAAAAGTCATGGTATAGTATGTCGAATTTTCTTTTGAAAAAAGTCATAGTATAGTATGTCGAAAAATTTTGCAAAAAAGTCAGAGTAAAGTATGTCGAAAAGTTTTACCAAAAGACGACACAGTATAGTATTTCGAAAGATTTTGCAATAAAAAAAGTCATGGTATAGTATGTCGAAAAAAAGTTATAGTATAGTTTGACGAAACATGTTGTTAAAAAGTCATAGTATAACATGTCGAAATAAAGTCATAGTATAGTATGTCGAAAAATTGCCGAAAAGAAATCATTGTATAGTATGTCGAAAAATTTTGCAGAAAAGAAGTCATTGTATAGTATGTAGAAAAATTTTGCCGAAAAGAAGTCATTGTATAGTATGTCAAAACATTTTGTAAAAAAAAGTCAGAATATAGCATGTCGAAAAATTTTGTAAAAAAAAGTCATAATATAGTATGTCGAAAGATTTTGCAATAAAAGAGTCATAGTATAGTATGTCGAATAAGTATGTCGAAAATAAGTCATAGTAAAATATGTCAAAACGTTTTGCAAAAAAAAGTCATAGAATAGTATGTCGAATTTTCTTTTCAAAAAAGTCATAGTATAGTATGTCGAAAAGTTTTACTAAAAAACGTCATAGTATAGTATGTCGACAGATTTTGCAATAAAAAAAGTCATAGTATAGTATGTCGAAAGGTTTTGCAAAAAAAAAAGTCATACTATAGTTTGTCGAAATTCTTTGCAAAAAAGTCATACTATAGTATGTCGAAAAATTTTGCAAAAAAAAGTCATAGTACAGTATGTCGAAAAATTTTGCAAAAAAAGTCATACTATAGTATGTCGAAATTTTGCAAAAAAGTCATAGTATAGTATGTCGAAAAATGTTGCCAAAAAAAGTCATAGTATAGCATGTCGAAAAATTTTGCCGAAGAGAAGTCATTGTATAGTATGTCGAAAAATTTCACAAAAAAAAGTCATAGCATAGTATGTTGAAAAATTTAGCAAAAATAAGTCACACTATAGTATGTCGAAAAATTTGCAAAAATAAGTCATAGTATAGTATGTCGAAAAATTTTGCAGAAAAATGTCATAGTATAGTATGTCAAAAAATGTTGCCGAAAAGAAGTCATAGGATAGTATGCCGAAAAATTTTGTAAAAAAAAAAAGTCATAATATAGTATGTCGAAAGATTTTATAAAAAAAAGTCATGGTATAGTATGTCGAATTTTCTTTTAAAAAAAGTCATAGTATAGTATGTCGAAAAATTTTGCAAAAAAGTCAAAGTATGTCGAAAAATTTTACCAAAAAACGACACAGTATAGTATGTCGAAAGATTTTGCAATAAAAAAAGTCATGGTATAGTATGTCGAAAAAAAGTTATAGTATAGTTTGACGAAACATGTTGTTAAAAAGTCATAGTATAACATGTCGAAATAAAGTCATAGTATAGTATATCGAAAAATTGCGGAAAAGAAATCATTGTACAGTATGTCGAAAAATTTTGCCGAAAAGAAGTCATTGTATAGTATGTAGAAAAATTTTGCCGAAAAGAAGTCATTGTATAGTATGTCAAAACATTTTGTAACTCATAGTATAGTATGTCGAAACATTTTGTGAAAAAAAGTCATAATATAGTATGTCGAAAGATTTTGCAATAAAAGAGTCATACTATAGTATGTCGAATAAGTATGTCGAAAAAAAGTCATAGTAAAATATGTCAAAACATTTTGCAAAAAAAAGTCATAGAATAGTATGTCGAATTTTCTTTTCAAAAAAGTCATAGTATAGTATGTCGAAAAGTTTTACCAAAAAACGTCATAGTATAGTATGTCGACAGATTTTGCAATAAAAAAAGTCATAGTATAGTATGTCGAAAGGTTTTGCAAAAAAAAAAGTCATACTATAGTTTGTCGAAATTCTTTGCAAAAAAGTCATACTATAGTATGTCGAAAAATTTTGCAAAAAAAAGGCATAGTACAGTATGTCGAAAAATTTTGCAAAAAAAGTCATACTATAGTATGTCGAAATTTTGCAAAAAAAAGTCATAGTATAGTATGTCGAAAAATTTTGCCAAAAAAAGGCATAGTATAGCATGTCGAAAAATTTTGCCGAAGAGAAGTCATTGTATAGTATGTCGAAAAATTTCACAAAAAAAAGTCATAGCATAGTATGTTGAAAAATTTAGCAAAAATAAGTCACACTATAGTATGTCGAAAAATTTGCAAAAATAAGTCATAGTATAGTATGTCGAAAAATTTTTCAGAAAAATGTCATAGTATAGTATGTCAAAAAATGTTGCCGAAAAGAAGTCATAGGATAGTATGCCGAAAAATTTTGTAAAAAAAAAAAGTCATAATATAGTATGTCGAAAGATTTTATAAAAAAAAGTCATGGTATAGTATGTCGAATTTTCTTTTGAAAAAAGTCATAGTATAGTATGTCGAAAAATTTTGCAAAAAAGTCAGAGTAAAGTATGTCGAAAAGTTTTACCAAAAAACGTCACAGTATAGTATGTCGAAAGATTTTGCAATAAAAAAAGTCATGGTATAGTATGTCGAAAAAAAGTTATAGTATAGTTTGACGAAACATGTTGTTAAAAAGTCATAGTATAACATGTCGAAATAAAGTCATAGTATAGTATGTCGAAAAATTGCCGAAAAGAAATCATTGTATAGTATGTCGAAAAATTTTGCCGAAAAGAAGTCATTGTATAGTATGTAGAAAAATTTTGCCGAAAAGAAGTCATTGTATAGTATGTCAAAACATTTTGTAAAAAAAAGTCAGAATATAGCATGTCGAAAAATTTTGTAAAAAAAAGTCATAATATAGTATGTCGAAAGATTTTGCAATAAAAGAGTCATAGTATAGTATGTCGAATAAGTATGTCGAAAAAAAGTCATAGTAAAATATGTCAAAACGTTTTGCAAAAAAAAGTCATAGAATAGTATGTCGAATTTTCTTTTCAAAAAAGTCATAGTATAGTATGTCGAAAAGTTTTACTAAAAAACGTCATAGTATAGTATGTCGACAGATTTTGCAATAAAAAAAGTCATAGTATAGTATGTCGAAAGGTTTTGCAAAAAAAAAAGTCATACTATAGTTTGTCGAAATTCTTTGCAAAAAAGTCATACTATAGTATGTCGAAAAATTTTGCAAAAAAAAGTCATAGTACAGTATGTCGAAAAATTTTGCAAAAAAAGTCATACTATAGTATGTCGAAATTTTGCAAAAAAGTCATAGTATAGTATGTCGAAAAATGTTGCCAAAAAAAGTCATAGTATAGCATGTCGAAAAATTTTGCCGAAGAGAAGTCATTGTATAGTATGTCGAAAAATTTCACAAAAAAAAGTCATAGCATAGTATGTTGAAAAATTTAGCAAAAATAAGTCATACTATAGTATGTCGAAAAATTTGCAAAAATAAGTCATAGTATAGTATGTCGAAAAATTTTGCAGAAAAATGTCATAGTATAGTATGTCAAAAAATGTTGCCGAAAAGAAGTCATAGGATAGTATGCCGAAAAATTTTGTAAAAAAAAAAAGTCATAATATAGTATGTCGAAAGATTTTATAAAAAAAAGTCATGGTATAGTATGTCGAATTTTCTTTTAAAAAAAGTCATAGTATAGTATGTCGAAAAATTTTGCAAAAAAGTCAAAGTATGTCGAAAAATTTTACCAAAAAACGACACAGTATAGTATGTCGAAAGATTTTGCAATAAAAAAAGTCATGTTATAGTATGTCGAAAAAAAGTTATAGTATAGTTTGACGAAACATGTTGTTAAAAAGTCATAGTATAACATGTCGAAATAAAGTCATAGTATAGTATGTCGAAAAATTGCCGAAAAGAAATCATTGTACAGTATGTCGAAAAATTTTGCCGAAAAGAAGTCATTGTATAGTATGTAGAAAAATTTTGCCGAAAAGAAGTCATTGTATAGTATGTCAAAACATTTTGTAAAAAAAAGTCAGAATATAGCATGTCGAAAAATTTTGTAAAAAAAACTCATAGTATAGTATGTCGAAACATTTTGTGAAAAAAAGTCATAATATAGTATGTCGAAAGATTTTGCAATAAAAGAGTCATACTATAGTATGTCGAATAAGTATGTCGAAAAAAAGTCATAGTAAAATATGTCAAAACATTTTGCAAAAAAAAGTCATAGAATAGTATGTCGAATTTTCTTTTCAAAAAAGTCATAGTATAGTATGTCGAAAAGTTTTACCAAAAAACGTCATAGTATAGTATGTCGACAGATTTTGCAATAAAAAAAGTCATAGTATAGTATGTCGAAAGGTTTTGCAAAAAAAAAAGTCATACTATAGTTTGTCGAAATTCTTTGCAAAAAAGTCATACTATAGTATGTCGAAAAATTTTGCAAAAAAAAGGCATAGTACAGTATGTCGAAAAATTTTGCAAAAAAAGTCATACTATAGTATGTCGAAATTTTGCAAAAAAAAGTCATAGTATAGTATGTCGAAAAATTTTGCCAAAAAAAGTCATAGTATAGCATGTCGAAAAATTTTGCCGAAGAGAAGTCATTGTATAGTATGTCGAAAAATTTCACAAAAAAAAGTCATAGCATAGTATGTTGAAAAATTTAGCAAAAATAAGTCACACTATAGTATGTCGAAAAATTTGCAAAAATAAGTCATAGTATAGTATGTCGAAAAATTTTTCAGAAAAATGTCATAGTATAGTATGTCAAAAAATGTTGCCGAAAAGAAGTCATAGGATAGTATGCCGAAAAATGTTGTAAAAAAAAAAAGTCATAATATAGTATGTCGAAAGATTTTATAAAAAAAAGTCATGGTATAGTATGTCGAATTTTCTTTTGAAAAAAGTCATAGTATAGTATGTCGAAAAATTTTGCAAAAAAGTCAGAGTAAAGTATGTCGAAAAGTTTTACCAAAAAACGTCACAGTATAGTATGTCGAAAGATTTTGCAATAAAAAAAGTCATGGTATAGTATGTCGAAAAAAAGTTATAGTATAGTTTGACGAAACATGTTGTTAAAAAGTCATAGTATAACATGTCGAAATAAAGTCATAGTATAGTATGTCGAAAAATTGCCGAAAAGAAATCATTGTATAGTATGTCGAAAAATTTTGCCGAAAAGAAGTCATTGTATAGTATGTAGAAAAATTTTGCCGAAAAGAAGTCATTGTATAGTATGTCAAAACATTTTGTAAAAAAAAGTCAGAATATAGCATGTCGAAAAATTTTGTAAAAAAAAGTCATAATATAGTATGTCGAAAGATTTTGCAATAAAAGAGTCATAGTATAGTATGTCGAATAAGTATGTCGAAAAAAAGTCATAGTAAAATATGTCAAAACGTTTTGCAAAAAAAAGTCATAGAATAGTATGTCGAATTTTCTTTTCAAAAAAGTCATAGTATAGTATGTCGAAAAGTTTTACTAAAAAACGTCATAGTATAGTATGTCGACAGATTTTGCAATAAAAAAAGTCATAGTATAGTATGTCGAAAGGTTTTGCAAAAAAAAAAGTCATACTATAGTTTGTCGAAATTCTTTGCAAAAAAGTCATACTATAGTATGTCGAAAAATTTTGCAAAAAAAAGTCATAGTACAGTATGTCGAAAAATTTTGCAAAAAAAGTCATACTATAGTATGTCGAAATTTTGCAAAAAAGTCATAGTATAGTATGTCGAAAAATGTTGCCAAAAAAAGTCATAGTATAGCATGTCGAAAAATTTTGCCGAAGAGAAGTCATTGTATAGTATGTCGAAAAATTTCACAAAAAAAAGTCATAGCATAGTATGTTGAAAAATTTAGCAAAAATAAGTCATACTATAGTATGTCGAAAAATTTGCAAAAATAAGTCATAGTATAGTATGTCGAAAAATTTTGCAGAAAAATGTCATAGTATAGTATGTCAAAAAATGTTGCCGAAAAGAAGTCATAGGATAGTATGCCGAAAAATTTTGTAAAAAAAAAAAGTCATAATATAGTATGTCGAAAGATTTTATAAAAAAAAGTCATGGTATAGTATGTCGAATTTTCTTTTAAAAAAAGTCATAGTATAGTATGTCGAAAAATTTTGCAAAAAAGTCAAAGTATGTCGAAAAATTTTACCAAAAAACGACACAGTATAGTATGTCGAAAGATTTTGCAATAAAAAAAGTCATGGTATAGTATGTCGAAAAAAAGTTATAGTATAGTTTGACGAAACATGTTGTTAAAAAGTCATAGTATAACATGTCGAAATAAAGTCATAGTATAGTATGTCGAAAAATTGCCGAAAAGAAATCATTGTACAGTATGTCGAAAAATTTTGCCGAAAAGAAGTCATTGTATAGTATGTAGAAAAATTTTGCCGAAAAGAAGTCATTGTATAGTATGTCAAAACATTTTGTAAAAAAAAGTCAGAATATAGCATGTCGAAAAATTTTGTAAAAAAAACTCATAGTATAGTATGTCGAAACATTTTGTGAAAAAAAGTCATAATATAGTATGTCGAAAGATTTTGCAATAAAAGAGTCATACTATAGTATGTCGAATAAGTATGTCGAAAAAAAGTCATAGTAAAATATGTCAAAACATTTTGCAAAAAAAAGTCATAGAATAGTATGTCGAATTTTCTTTTCAAAAAAGTCATAGTATAGTATGTCGAAAAGTTTTACCAAAAAACGTCATAGTATAGTATGTCGACAGATTTTGCAATAAAAAAAGTCATAGTATAGTATGTCGAAAGGTTTTGCAAAAAAAAAAGTCATACTATAGTATGTCGAAAAATTTTGCAAAAAAAAGGCATAGTACAGTATGTCGAAAAATTTTGCAAAAAAAGTCATACTATAGTATGTCGAAATTTTGCAAAAAAAAGTCATAGTATAGTATGTCGAAAAATGTTGCCAAAAAAAGTCATAGTATAGCATGTCGAAAAATTTTGCCGAAGAGAAGTCATTGTATAGTATGTCGAAAAATTTCACAAAAAAAAGTCATAGCATAGTATGTTGAAAAATTTAGCAAAAATAAGTCACACTATAGTATGTCGAAAAATTTGCAAAAATAAGTCATAGTATAGTATGTCGAAAAATTTTTCAGAAAAATGTCATAGTATAGTATGTCAAAAAATGTTGCCGAAAAGAAGTCATAGGATAGTATGCCGAAAAATTTTGTAAAAAAAAAAAGTCATAATATAGTATGTCGAAAGATTTTATAAAAAAAAGTCATGGTATAGTATGTCGAATTTTCTTTTGAAAAAAGTCATAGTATAGTATGTCGAAAAATTTTGCAAAAAAGTCAGAGTAAAGTATGTCGAAAAGTTTTACCAAAAAACGTCACAGTATAGTATGTCGAAAGATTTTGCAATAAAAAAAGTCATAGTATAGTATGTCGAAAAAAAGTTATAGTATAGTTTGACGAAACATGTTGTTAAAAAGTCATAGTATAACATGTCGAAATAAAGTCATAGTATAGTATGTCGAAAAATTGCCGAAAAGAAATCATTGTATAGTATGTCGAAAAATTTTGCCGAAAAGAAGTCATTGTATAGTATGTAGAAAAATTTTGCCGAAAAGAAGTCATTGTATAGTATGTCAAAACATTTTGTAAAAAAAAGTCAGAATATAGCATGTCGAAAAATTTTGTAAAAAAAAGTCATAGTATAGTATGTCGAAAAATTTTGTGAAAAAAAGTCATAATATAGTATGTCGAAAGATTTTGCAATAAAAGAGTCATAGTATAGTATGTCGAATAAGTATGTCGAAAAAAAGTCATAGTAAAATATGTCAAAACATTTTGCAAAAAAAAGTCATAGAATAGTATGTCGAATTTTCTTTTCAAAAAAGTCATGGTATAGTATGTCGAAAAGTTTTACTAAAAAACGTCATAGTATAGTATGTCGACAGATTTTGCAATAAAAAAAGTCATAGTATAGTATGTCGAAAGGTTTTGCAAAAAAAAAAGTCATACTATAGTTTGTCGAAATTCTTTGCAAAAAAGTCATACTATAGTATGTCGAAAAATTTTGCAAAAAAAAGTCATAGTACAGTATGTCGAAAAATTTTGCAAAAAAAGTCATACTATAGTATGTCGAAATTTTGCAAAAAAGTCATAGTATAGTATGTCGAAAAATGTTGCCAAAAAAAGTCATAGTATAGCATGTCGAAAAATTTTGCCGAAGAGAAGTCATTGTATAGTATGTCGAAAAATTTCACAAAAAAAAGTCATAGCATAGTATGTTGAAAAATTTAGCAAAAATAAGTCACACTATAGTATGTCGAAAAATTTGCAAAAATAAGTCATAGTATAGTATGTCGAAAAATTTTGCAGAAAAATGTCATAGTATAGTATGTCAAAAAATGTTGCCGAAAAGAAGTCATAGGATAGTATGCCGAAAAATTTTGTAAAAAAAAAAAGTCATAATATAGTATGTCGAAAGATTTTATAAAAAAAAGTCATGATATAGTATGTCGAATTTTTTTTTGAAAAAAGTCATAGTATAGTATGTCGAAAAATTTTGCAAAAAAGTCACAGTAAAGTATGTCGAAAAGTTTTACCAAAAAACGTCACAGTATAGTATGTCGAAAGATTTTGCAATAAAAAAAGTCATGGTATAGTATGTCGAGAAAAAGTTATAGTATAGTTTGACGAAACATGTTGTTAAAAAGTCATAGTATAACATGTCGAAATAAAGTCATAGTATAGTATGTCGAAAAATTGCCGAAAAGAAATCATTGTATAGTATGTCGAAAAATTTTGCCGAAAAGAAGTCATAGGATAGTATGCCGAAAAATTTGGTAAAAAAAAAAAGTCATAATATAGTATGTCGAAAGATTTTATAAAAAAAAGTCATGGTATAGTATGTCGAAAAAAAGTTATAGTATAGTTTGACGAAAAATGTTGTTAAAAAGTCATAGTATAATATGTCGAAAAAAAGTCATAGTATAGTATGTCGAAAAATTGCCGAAAAGAAATCATTGTATAGTATGTCGAAAAATTTTGCCGAAAAGAAGTCATTGTATAGTATGTAGAAAAATTTTGCCAAAAAGGAGTCATTGTATAGTATGTCAAAAGATTTTGTAAAAAAAAGTCAGAATATAGCATGTCGAAAAATTTTGTAAAAAAAAGTCATAGTATAGTATGTCGAAAAATTTTGTGAAAAAAAGTCATAATATAGTATGTCGAAAGATTTTGTAATAAAAGAGTCATAGTATAGTATGTCGAATAAGTATGTCGAAAAAAAGTCATAGTAAAATATGTCAAAAAATTTTGCAAAAAAAATAATAGTATAGTATGTCGAATTTTCTTTTCAAAAAAGTCATAGTATAGTATGTCAAAACATTTTGCAAAAAAAAGTCAGAGTAAAGTATGTCGACCAGTTTTACCAAAAAAGTCATAGTATAGAATGTCGAAAGATTTTGCCCAAAAAAGTCTTAGTATAGTATGTCGAAAATTTTGCCAAGAAAAGTCAAAGTATAGTATGGCGAAAAATTTTGCCAAAAAAAGTCATGCTACAGTGTCGAAAAATTTTGTGAAAAAAAGTCATAGTATAGTATGTCGAAAGATTTTGCAATAACAGTCATAGTATAGTATGTCGAATTTTCTTATGAAATAAGTCATAGTATAGAATGTCGAAAGATTTTGCCAAAAAAAGACATAGTATAGTATGTCGAAAATTTTACCAAGAAAAGTCAAAGTATAGTATGTCGAAAAATTTTGCCAAAAAAAGTCATAGTATAGTATGTCGGAAAATTTTGAAAAAAAAGTCATAGTATAGTATGTCCAAACATTTTGTGAAAAAAGTCATGGTATAGTATGTCCAAAAATTTTGTGAAAAAAAGTCATAGTATAGTATGTCGAAAAATTTTGCAAAAAAAGTCATACTATAGTATGTCGAAATTTTACAAAAAAAAGTCATAGTATAGTATGTCGAAAAATTTTGCAAAAAAAGTCATACTATAGTATGTCGAAATTTTGTAAAAAAAAGTCATACTATAGTATGTCGAAATTTTACAAAAAAAAGTCATACTATAGTATGTCGAAATTCTTTGCAAAAAAAAGTCATACTATAGTATGTCGAAATTTTTTGCAAAAAAAAGTCATACTATAGTATGTCGAAATTTTACAAAAAAAAGTCATACTATAGTATGTCGGAATTCTTTGCAAAAAAAAGTCATACTATAGTATGTCGAAATTTTTTGCAAAAAAAAGTCATACTATAGTATGTCGGAATTTTACAAAAAAAAGTCATACTATAGTATGTCGAAAAATGTTGTGAAAAAAATTCATTGTATAGTATGTCGAAAGATTTTGCAATAAAAAAAGTCATTGTATAGTATTTCGAAAAACTTTGCCAAAAAAAAGTCATAGTATAGTATGTCGAAAAATGTTGCCAAAAAAAGTCATAGTATAGCATGTCGAAAAATTTTGTGAGAAAAAGTCATAGTATAGTACGTCGAAAAAAACTCATAGTATAGTATGTTGAATAAAAGTCATAGTATAGTATGTCGAAAAAATTTTGCCGAAAAGAAGTCATTGTATAGTATGTCGAAAAATTTCACAAAAAAGTCATAGTATAGTATGTTGAACAATTTTGCAAAAATAAGTCACACTATAGTATGTCGAAAAATTTGCAAAAATAATTCATAGTATAGTATGTCGAAAAATTTTGCAAGAAAATGTCATAGTATAGTATGTCAAAAAATGTTGCCGAAAAGAAGTCATAGTATAGTATGTCGAAAAATTTTGTAAAAAGAGTCATAATATAGTATGTCGAAAGATTTTATAAAAAAAAGTCATAGTATAGTATGTCGAAAAAACGTTATAGTATAGTATGACGAAAAATGTTGTTAAAAAGTCATAGTATATGTCGAAAAAAAGTCATAGTATAGTATGTCGAAAAATTTTGCCGAAAAGAAATCATTGTATAGTATGTTGAAAAATTTTGCCGAAGGAAGTCATTGTATAGTATGTCAAAATATTTTGTAAAAAAGTAAGAATATAGCATGTTGAAAAATTTTATAAAAAAAAGTCATAGTATAGTATGTCGAAAAATGTTGTGAAAAAAAGTCATAGTATAGTATGTCGAAAGATTTTGCAATAAAAGAGTCATAGTATAGTATGTCGAATAAGTATGTCGAAAAAAAGTCATAGTAAAATATGTCAAAACATTTTGCAAAAAAAAGTCATAGTATAGTATGTCGAATTTTCTTTTAAAAAAAGTCCTAGTATAGTATGTCGAAAAAAAGTGATAGTATTGTATGTCGAAATTTTTTTTAAAGAAAAGTCATAGTATAGTATATCAAAAAAATTTGTGAGAAAAAGTCATAGTATAGTACGTCGAAAAAAACTCATAGTATAGTATGTTGAATAAAAGTCATAGTATAGTATGTCGAAAAAATTTTGCCGAAAAGAAGTCATTGTATAGTATGTCGAAAAATTTCACAAAAAAGTCATAGTATAGTATGTTGAACAATTTTGCAAAAATAAGTCACACTATAGTATGTCGAAAAATTTGCAAAAATAATTCATAGTATAGTATGTCGAAAAATTTTGCAAAAAAATGTCATAGTATAGTATGTCAAAAAATGTTGCCGAAAAGAAGTCATAGTATAGTATGTCGAAAAATTTTGTAAAAAGAGTCATAATATAGTATGTCGAAAGATTTTATAAAAAAAAGTGATAGTATAGTATGTCGAAAAAAAGTTATAGTATAGTATGACAAAAAATGTTGTTAAAAAGTCATAGTATATGTCGAAAAAAAGTCATAGTATAGTATGTCGAAAAATTTTGTAAAAAGAGTCATAATATAGTATGTCGAAAGATTTTATAAAAAAAAGTGATAGTATAGTATGTCGAAAAAAAGTTATAGTATAGTATGACAAAAAATGTTGTTAAAAAGTCATAGTATATGTCGAAAAAAAGTCATAGTATAGTATGTCGAAAAATTTTGCCGAAAAGAAATCATTGTATAGTATGTTGAAAAATTTTGCCGAAGGAAGTCATTGTATAGTATGTCAAAATATTTTGTAAAAAAAAGTCAGAATATAGCATGTTGAAAAATTTTATAAAAAAAAGTCATAGTATAGTATGTCGAAAAATGTTGTGAAAAAAAGTCATAGTATAGTATGTCGAAAGATTTTGCAATAAAAGAGTCATAGTATAGTATGTCGAATAAGTATGTCGAAAAAAAGTCATAGTATTGTATGTCGAAATTTTTTTTAAAGAAAAGTCATAGTATAGTATATCAAAAAAATTTGTGAGAAAAAGTCATAGTATAGTACGTCGAAAAAAACTCATAGTATAGTATGTTGAATAAAAGTCATAGTATAGTATGTCGAAAAAATTTTGCCGAAAAGAAGTCATTGTATAGTATGTCAAAACATTTTGTAAAAAAAAAGTCATAGTATAGTATGTTGGAAAATTTTGTAAAAGAAAGTCATAGTATAGTATGTCGAAAAATTTTGTGAAAAAAGTCATAGTATAGTATGTCGAAAGAATTTACAATAAAAGTCATAGTATTGTATGTCGAATTAGTATGTCGAAAAAAAGACATAGTAAAGTATGTCAAAAAATTTTGCAAAAAAAAGTCATAGTATAGTATGTCGAATTTTCTTTTGAAAAAAGTCATAGTATAGTATGTCGAAAAATTTTGCAAAAAAAAGTCAGAGTAAAGTATGTCGAAAAGTTTTACCAAAAAACGTCATAGTATAGAATGTCGAAAGATTTTGCCAAAAAAAGTCATAGTATAGTATGTTGAAAATTTTGTAAAAAAAAAGTCATAATATAGCATGTCGAAAATTTTTTTAAAAAAAGTCATAGTATAGTATGTCGAAAAATTTTACCAAAAAAAGTCATAGTTTAGTATGTTGGAAAATTTTGTGAAAAAAAAGTCATAGTATAGTATGTCGAAAGATTTTGCAATAAAAGAGTCATAGTATTGTATGTCGAATTAGTATCTCGAAAAAAAGTCATAGTAAAGTATGTCAAAAAATTTTGCAAAGAAAAGTCATAGTATAGTATGTCGAATTTTCTTTTGAAAAAAGTCATAGTATAGTATGTCGAAAAATTTTGCAAAAAAGTCAGAGTAAAGTATGTCGAAAAGTTTTACCAAAAAACGTCATAGTATAGTATGTCGAAAGATTTTGCAATAAAAAAAGTCATAGTATAGTATGTCGAAAGATTTTGCAAAAAAAAAAGTCATAGTATAGTATGTCGAAAGATTTTGCAAAAAAAAAAGTCATACTATAGTTTGTCGAAATTCTTTGCAAAAAAGTCATACTATAGTATGTCGAAAAATTTTGCAAAAAAAAGTCATAGTACAGTATGTCGAAAGATTTTGCAAAAAAAGTCATACTATAGTATGTCGCAATTTTGCAAAAAAAAGTCATAGTATAGTATGTCGAAAAATGTTGCCAAAAAAAGTCATAGTATAGCATGTCGAAAAATTTTGCCGAAGAGAAGTCATTGTATAGTATGTCGAAAAATTTCACAAAAAAAAGTCATAGTATAGTATGTTGAAAAATTTTGCAAAAATAAGTCACACTATAGTATGTCGAAAAATTTGCAAAAATAAGTCATAGTTTAGTATGTCGAAAAATTTTGCAGAAAAATGTCATAGTATAGTATGTCAAAAAATGTTGCCGAAAAGAAGTCATAGGATAGTATGCCGAAAAATTTTGTAAAAAAAAAAAGTCATAATATAGTATGTCGAAAGATTTTATAAAAAAAAGTCATGGTATAGTATGTCGAAAAAAAGTTATAGTATAGTGTGACGAAAAATGTTGTTAAAAAGTCATAGTATAATATGTCGAAAAAAAGTCATAGTATAGTATGTCGAAAAATTGCCGAAAAGAAATCATTGTATAGTATGTCGAAAAATTTCACAAAAAAAAGTCATAGTATAGTATGTTGAAAAATTTTGCAAAAATAAGTCACACTATAGTATGTCGAAAAATTTGCAAAAATAAGTCATAGTTTAGTATGTCGAAAAATTTTGCAGAAAAATGTCATAGTATAGTATGTCAAAAAATGTTGCCGAAAAGAAGTCATAGGATAGTATGCCGAATAATTTTGTAAAAAAAAAAAGTCATAATATAGTATGTCGAAAGATTTTATAAAAAAAAGTCATGGTATAGTATGTCGAAAAAAAGTTATAGTATAGTGTGACGAAAAATGTTGTTAAAAAGTCATAGTATAATATGTCGAAAAAAAGTCATAGTATAGTATGTCGAAAAATTGCCGAAAAGAAATCATTGTATAGTATGTCGAAAAATTTTGCCGAAAAGAAGTCATTTTATAGTATGTAGAAAAATTTTGCCGAAAAGAAGTCATTGTCAAAACATTTTGTAAAAAAAAGTCAGAATATAGCATGTCGAAAAATTTTGTAAAAAAAAGTCATAGTATAGAATGTCGAAAAATTTTGTGAAAAAAAGTCATAATATAGTATGTCAAAAGATTTTGCAATAAAAGAGTCATAGTATGGTATGTCGAATGAGTATGTCGAAAAAAAGTCATAGTAAAATATGTCAAAAAATTTTGCAAAAAAAAGTCATAGTATAGTATGTCGAATTTTCTTTTCAAAAAAGTCATAGTATAGTATGTCGAAACATTTTGCAAAAAAAAGTCAGAATAAAGTATGTCGACCAGTTTTACCAAAAAAGTCATAGTATAGAATGTCGAAAGATTTTGCCCAAAAAAGTCATAGTATAGTATGTCGAAAATTTTGCCAAGAAAAGTCAAAGTATAGTATGGCGAAAAATTTTGCCAAAAAAAGTCATACTATAGTATGTCGAAATTTTGCCAAAAAAAAGTCATACTACAGTGTCGAAAAATGTTGTGAAAAAAAGTCATAGTATAGTATGTCGAAAGATTTTGCAATAACAGTCATAGTATAGTATGTCGAATTTTCTTATGAAATAAGTCATAGTATAGAATGTCGAAAGATTTTGCCAAAAAAAGACATAGTATAGTATGTCGAAAATTTTACCAAGAAAAGTCAAAGTATAGTATGTCGAAAAATTTTGCCAAAAAAAGTCATAGTATAGTATGTCGGAAAATTTTGAAAAAAAAGTCATAGTATAGTATGTCCAAACATTTTGTGAAAAAAGTCATGGTATAGTATGTCCAAAAATTTTGTGAAAAAGAGTCATAGTATAGTATGTCCAAAAATTTTGCAAAAAAAAGTCATACTATAGTATGTAGAAATTTTACAAAAAAAAGTCATAGTATAGTATGTCCAAAAATTTTGCAAAAAAAGTCATACTATAGTATGTCGAAATTTTGCAAAAAAAATTCATAGTATAGTATATCGAAAAATGTTGCCAAAAAAAGTCATAGTATAACATGTCGAAAAATTTTGCAGAAGAGAAGTCATTGTATAGTATGTCGAAAAATTTCACAAAAACGTCATAGTATAGTATGTTGAAAAATTTTGCAAAAAAAAGTCACACTAGTATGTCGAAAAATTTGCAAAAATAATTCATAGTATAGTATGTCGAAAAATTTTGCAAAAAAATGTCATAGTATAGTATGTCAAAAAATGTTGCCGAAAAGAAGTCATAGTATAGTATGTCGAAAAATTTTGCCGAAAAGAAGTCATTGTATAGTATGTAGAAAAATTTTGCCGAAAAGAAGTCATTGTATAGTATGTCAAAACATTTTGTAAAAAAAAGTCAGAATATAGCATGTCGAAAAATTTTGTAAAAAAAAGTCATAGTATAGTATGTCGAAAAATTTTGTGAAAAAAAGTCATAATATAGTATGTCGAAAGATTTTGCAATAAAAGAGTCATAGTATAGTATGTCGAATAAGTATGTCGAAAAAAAGTCATAGTAAAATATGTCAAAAAATTTTGCAAAAAAAAGTCAAAGTATAGTATGTCGAATTTTCTTTTCAAAAAAGTCATAGTATAGTATGTCGAAACATTTTGCAAAAAAAAGTCAGAGTAAAGTATGTCGACCAGTTTTACCAAAAAAGTCATAGTATAGAATGTCGAAAGATTTTGCCCAAAAAAGTCATAGTATAGTATGTCGAAAATTTTGCTAAGAAAAGTCAAAGTATAGTATGGCGAAAAATTTTGCCAAAAAAAGTCATACTATAGTATGTCGAAATTTTGCCAAAAAAAAGTCATACTACAGTGTCGAAAAATTTTGTGAAAAAAAGTCATAGTATAGTATGTCAAAAGATTTTGCAATAACATACATAGTATAGTATGTCGAATTTTCTTATGAAATAAGTCATAGTATAGAATGTCGAAAGATTTTGCCAAAAAAAGACATAGTGTAGTATGTTGAAAATTTTACCAAGAAAAGTCAAAGTATAGTATGTCGAAAAATTTTGCCAAAAAAAGTCATAGTATAGTATGTCGGAAAATTTTGAAAAAAAAGTCATAGTATAGTATGTCCAAACATTTTGTGAAAAAAGTCATGGTATAGTATGTCCAAAAATTTTGTGAAAAAAAGTCATAGTATAGTATGTCGAAAAATTTTGCAAAAAAAAGTCATAGTATAGTATGTCGAAAAATTTTGCAATAAAAGTCATACTATAGTATGTCGAAATTTTGCAAAAAAAAGTCATAGTATAGTATGTCGAAAAATGTTGCCAAAAAAAGTCATAGTATAGCATGTCGAAAAATTTTGCAGAAGAGAAGTCATTGTATAGTATGTCGAAAAATTTCACAAAAAAGTCATAGTATAGTATGTTGAAAAATTTTGCAAAAATAAGTCACACTATAGTATGTCGAAAAATTTGCAAAAATAATTCATAGTATAGTATGTCGAAAAATTTTGCAAAAAAATGTCATAGTATAGTATGTCGAAAAAAAGTTATAGTATAGTATGTCGAAAAATTTTGCCGAAAAGAAATCATTGTATAGTATGTCGAAAAATTTTGCCGAAAGAAGTCATTGTATAGTATGTAGAAAAATTTTGCCGAAAAGAAGTCATTGTATAGTATGTCAAAATATTTTGTAAAAAAAAGTCAGAATATAGCATGTCAAAAAATTTTGCAAAGAAAAGTCATAGTATAGTATGTCGAATTTTCTTTTGAAAAAAGTCATAGTATAGTATGTCGAAAAATTTTGCAAAAAAGTCAGAGTAAAGTATGTCGAAAAGTTTTACCAAAAAACGTCATAGTATAGTATGTCGAAAGATTTTGCAATAAAAAAAGTCATAGTATAGTATGTCGAAAGATTTTGCAAAAAAAAAAGTCATAGTATAGTATGTCGAAAGATTTTGCAAAAAAAAAAGTCATACTATAGTTTGTCGAAATTCTTTGCAAAAAAGTCATACTATAGTATGTCGAAAAATTTTGCAAAAAAAAGTCAGAGTACAGTATGTCGAAAGATTTTGCAAAAAAAGTCATACTATAGTATGTCGCAATTTTGCAAAAAAAAGTCATAGTATAGTATGTCGAAAAATGTTGCCAAAAAAAGTCATAGTATAGCATGTCGAAAAATTTTGCCGAAGAGAAGTCATTGTATAGTATGTCGAAAAATTTCACAAAAAAAAGTCATAGTATAGTATGTTGAAAAATTTTGCAAAAATAAGTCACACTATAGTATGTCGAAAAATTTGCAAAAATAAGTCATAGTTTAGTATGTCGAAAAATTTTGCAGAAAAATGTCATAGTATAGTATGTCAAAAAATGTTGCCGAAAAGAAGTCATAGGATAGTATGCCGAAAAATTTTGTAAAAAAAAAAAGTCATAATATAGTATGTCGAAAGATTTTATAAAAAAAAGTCATGGTATAGTATGTCGAAAAAAAGTTATAGTATAGTGTGACGAAAAATGTTGTTAAAAAGTCATAGTATAATATGTCGAAAAAAAGTCATAGTATAGTATGTCGAAAAATTGCCGAAAAGAAATCATTGTATAGTATGTCGAAAAATTTCACAAAAAAAAGTCATAGTATAGTATGTTGAAAAATTTTGCAAAAATAAGTCACACTATAGTATGTCGAAAAATTTGCAAAAATAAGTCATAGTTTAGTATGTCGAAAAATTTTGCAGAAAAATGTCATAGTATAGTATGTCAAAAAATGTTGCCGAAAAGAAGTCATAGGATAGTATGCCGAATAATTTTGTAAAAAAAAAAAGTCATAATATAGTATGTCGAAAGATTTTATAAAAAAAAGTCATGGTATAGTATGTCGAAAAAAAGTTATAGTATAGTGTGACGAAAAATGTTGTTAAAAAGTCATAGTATAATATGTCGAAAAAAAGTCATAGTATAGTATGTCGAAAAATTGCCGAAAAGAAATCATTGTATAGTATGTCGAAAAATTTTGCCGAAAAGAAGTCATTTTATAGTATGTAGAAAAATTTTGCCGAAAAGAAGTCATTGTCAAAACATTTTGTAAAAAAAAGTCAGAATATAGCATGTCGAAAAATTTTGTAAAAAAAAGTCATAGTATAGAATGTCGAAAAATTTTGTGAAAAAAAGTCATAATATAGTATGTCAAAAGATTTTGCAATAAAAGAGTCATAGTATGGTATGTCGAATAAGTATGTCGAAAAAAAGTCATAGTAAAATATGTCAAAAAATTTTGCAAAAAAAAGTCATAGTATAGTATGTCGAATTTTCTTTTCAAAAAAGTCATAGTATAGTATGTCGAAACATTTTGCAAAAAAAAGTCAGAATAA